>CAEGAD010035183.1:0-51332 GCA_903067055.1 Poeciliopsis paucimaculata | reverse complement strand
CGTTGTATATATCAAATATGACTTAAAAGAAATTTGCCTTTGTAATTTAACGCCTTGAAATTGGGCTTCTGTCTCTTATAACCAAAATTTATAATGTTGAGAGTCTTCTGAAGTTAAATGAAGATAAAGAAATACTTAATCGTTTGACAAAACTGCATCAAATTATTACTGGTAGCAGGTCTTTGAAATTATTGAGCAACTACTGGGTCTATTTTGGAAAAAACAAACAAACTGATCTGGTCATGTCAGATCTTGATAAATCTGCAATTTCTTTTCTTTAAAACAACTTTTCTCTTAATTTAAAGATGTTCTTCTGGTAAAACAGCATCTTTATTTTGCTAATATTATGATTATATTCAGCTTCTATGGACCACAAATTTGGAACAAGCTTCCAGAAAACTGAAAAACGGCTGAAACACTGAGATCCTTTAAATCAAGACTAAAAACCCACCTGTTTACTCTGAACCATAATAAATGAATCATTGACCAACATATTTGAAATTCATCAAAATGTAATGTTTGTTTCTGGTTTTATCAATTTTGCGTTGTAGAACTCCGTCCTACAACTCACAGAAGGTTTGACTGAAATAAAAGCCACTTTTTAAATATATATTTTCTTTTTAGAAAAGAACACAAAAAACATCTATAGTTTCTGTAAATGCAGTCCCAGTTGGAGTCCTGACTCCAGCAGTAGTTCGAATCTGCTTTCAGCCCTTTCACTGCGACACACGTTGCGTTCTTACTGACCCAGATTGAATCCACGATGCTCTCAGTCAGAGCTTTCCTGGTGTCCCAGCTGAAGACCTGGTGCTCTGTGCTGTCGTCCACTTCCCATTTGCTCACAGTGGAACTGGTCAGCGAGTACAAGCAGCTGGTTCCCTCCACCCACAGGACGCTGTGGAGCTGCAGAGACGTTTATAGGATGATTTATATGCAGTTCAACTACTGATGCTGGGCAGGTTTTTGGGAGTTTAAGGTTCTTCCATATCCAGAGTGTTGGTTTGCGTTTGCAACAACATTTTGAAACTTTACTTTAGGCTCCGCTAACACAGCAGGTATTGATGCTCAATTCTGAGTTTTTGCTGAAATCTGTTTTTGTGTGCGTGTGTGAAGGCCTGTCACTATAACTAATGTTGCTGGACAATAAATTTTCCCAGAAGTTATTGTGATAAACAATAATATCGTTATTTTGAGACCATTTTTCAGTAATATAATATTAATGGCATAATAATGCAACAAAACATTCTCAAGGATTAATATACTTTAAATTTGAATGAATATTTAATACTGGCTCTATTTTAAACTTCCAAAATAAATAAACAAAACAATAGAAACAACAAATAAAAGGAATTATTTAAAATTGATCTTCAATAAAATGTCTAGTTGAGACCAAAACACCAGATTGAAGATTTTGTTATCATCCTGTTTGTGGTAGAAAGAGAAAAACAATAAATCATGCAAATATAAATGATTGAGTTTGTTTTAATTTAATTGATTTATTACTTATTGCGACAGGCCTACGCAGTCATTCATCCTACTAATTTATCTTGTACCTTTTCTTTTATATGTTGAGGTTTGTACACATTATAAATAAAAAATAAAACAAAAACAATAATAAAAAAGTTTAGAATAAACTAGCACATTAAAAATGTCTAAAACCCAAATGATCCAGTTCATCTAATGTTTTTTTTTTTGGGGTGTAAAATATCCTGCTGTTCTCCATCTAGCTGGAATTGCAAACTGTTAGAAGAATATAACTCACCTCGTCGGTAGCTGGAGGGGAGAGGATGCCGAACAGACTGGACACACGGCGCCCGATCCCGGACAGAACCCCCTGACCCTGCTGCAGGGCTCGGTACTGCAGCTTCCCTGAAGAGTCCGCGCTCGCTCTCAGCAGCTGATTCTTCACAGACGATAAAACAAAGCTTCCACCCTTCGAGAGATAAAAGAGGAAAAACGTTGAAACAGCAGCAGGAGGCCAGGGTAGAAAGGGTTAAAAACAAGATTTTTGTCAAGATAAATACAAAAAAATGTCAAATTCTTTCTGATTTTTACTGACTCTGAGTGCAACAACGAAGTTGCAGAGATCTCCCAGGTTCACGTCCGACTCCGTGTAGGACCCCTCGTGTGCCAGACTCGGCCAGAAGCGAGCCGTTCCTTCTGCAGCCACAGCGAGGACGGAGACGGACTGAACGGTGGCCGTCCTGAGAGGAGCGGCCGACGTCAGAGCCACCAGGTCGGCCGTGTAGGTGAACTCACTGCTGGGCAGCTGCAGCTCTTTGCAAACAGACAGCTGCAGCAAAACACACGTTTCATTTGCATTCAAACTGAAAAAGACTTCATTTATTCTACATCAGAAACTATTTATAAACTATCATTTTCAACAGATCATATGTTATGCTGATTTGTAGGGCTGGATGAAATGGCTTCAAAATAAAAGCTCAGATTTTTTCGTCCAAGATCCGATTTTGATCTCTTTTTTGTTAGCTTTTGTTTCTAAATAAAAAAATTACGAGAAAAAGAAAAATGTCAATACAAGATTGAATTTTATAATTTTTTTTCCTATATTTTTTCTAAAAAAGAAAATATTTTTAAAAAGTGGATTTTATTTCAACCATAACATTTACGAGTTGTACAGCAGAGTATTAGAGCCAGGCTTCAAGCTTATAGTCAAAATATCAGCAGAATAAGGAAATTTTACCAGTAGAAACATCTTAAAATTACAAGAAAAAAAGTTGTTTTGTTGAGAAAAAGCTTTATTGGACTTACCAGCTCAGTTTGTGTAGATCTTTTTTCACTAGTTTCAAAGTTCTGCTACTAATAATAATTTGATGCTAAAGTGCCAAAAGATTAATTATTTCTATTAAGTATTAATATAAAGTATAATTTTACAAGATGCTCAACAGTCATCATTTTATTTTTTAGGTATATTTTATGCAGGAGTTATCATTAAATTACTACATTATTCTTCTAATATTCTCATAAATAAGACAAAACACCTTAACTTGGATCTAATATTCACAGAGCTGCCCTGAATTCAAAATTCAAATAAATACAAACTGTAAGACAGGAAAAAAAATCAAAATTTTCCAAAAATTAAATCTTTAAGAACCAAAAATACTAATTATCAATAAAATTGCTTTATCGCCCTGCCCTGCTGATTTGGTTTATCGTACCTTAGCTACAGCGGTCTGGCAGATCTTCCAGATTATTAGTCTCTCTCCACAAACCATCCAGGCCCAGCCGCTCTCGTTCACCTTCACTGAGATCGGGTCGTCAGCTAGAAGAACCAGAAACAACTTAAAAAACAATAGTAGAAAAAATAAAACTTTAATATTTCCCCTGTTTATTACCTTGTTTGTAAGTTTACAAACAAGGTGTGTACAAACAAGGTACAAACAATTTAACTGAATTGATTTAATTCAATTAAATCAAGTATTTAATTTAATTGATTTAACTAAATTAAATCAAGTATTTAATTTAATTAACTGTAGAGCATTCGTGTTTCTTTCCCTCCAATCAGGAATGAGGCTTTCGTCACCTTCAGCCATGGTGAGAGCCTCCATCACTTTGACAGGCAGCGAAGAACCAAACGTCTGAACGTCGTAGTAAACCGTCTCAGTGACAGTGTGGTTCTGCACTCGAGTGGGCGTCGACCTGACGAGGAGAGATTACCCACATCAGTACTGGATTTTTAGCATAATCAGCAGCATAATAACACAAAGTGTTGGTTTCTGATAAAATGTGGAAAAGTGTTGATTGACCTGGACTGCCATTTTTAACTAAAATGCAGCGCCAAAGTTTGAGATCTCTTGCACATTTCTTTGCTCTGGTTATAGAAAAACATTATTTCCAAGCACTGTGAGAAGAAATCACTCAGTCAGGTTTATTTGTATATTGTCCACAATACAGAGAGCTTGTAAGGCAATCGATAATGAAGACGTTCCGAATGAAAAGCTCTACAGGCAGAGCCAACACATTGGTTTTATACCAAGGACAAAGGATCCAAAACATGGAAAACAGTCTGGTTTCCATGCAGCTGGAGGAAAACAACTCCTGACTTTGTGTGTGTAGCCCAAACAGGTTTTTTTGATGAGAGTTTTCAAGTATTTAATTTAATTATCAGCAGATGTTAACTTATAATAATTTTCCCACCACACTTTTCAAAGAAAAACACATTTCAATGTAGCTACACCAGTTTAACCAATTTTATAAACAAGATCCATCAGATCATTTTTAGAGATTTATTATTAGTAGGCCTGTAGCAATAAGGAATAACTCAATTTATCGTACGACAAATCAAAACTGACTCAATAATTTCCATTTGCATGATTCGTTGTTTTTCTCTTTTCTCCCTTTCTACCAAAAACTGGGTGACAAAAGTCTTCAGTCTGGTGTTTTGATCTCAACTTGCTCATTTTTAAAGGACAATTTAAATTGCCTTCCAGTTCCAGAGTTAAATGTTCATTAGGGTTAAAATTTTATTGACCTTTGGGAATGTGTTCTTGCATCATTACATTATTACTATCATACAGTGGCGTTTCTAGCCATCTCAACACCCCTGAATAGGATTACCACTCATCCCGTAAAATACGGGGTCGTCCCATATTTGGCCGTTAAATGTGCGTCCTGTCCGATAGACACGCCTATAATAAACACATCAACACTAAGTTTAACAATAATCACCAAAATAAAACATAGGCAATATTAAGGTCAGCCACACTGTCATGGCGGGAGCTGAAGGACCCCTGAACTCTACGGACCAACGCTGAACGTCACGGTTGCCTAGAGACGGAAAGTACGCAGCCGCGGTGAGCTGCTATCAACCCGCGTCTTTTTAAATCTTCCTCTACCCGATTCCATGTCCTTAGAAGAAAAACCGCTTTAAAAAGTACAGACGTGAGTGAAAAGACGCGCATTATCAGCGGAACAATTTCAGTGAGGATGGATACGGTGAACATCGATCGACAAAAACAACAATGTGTCCGTCATGGCGCAGTTTGCTGCTGTGTCATAGACACAGTGGATCCGCATCATGCTGTACGGTAGGATAGCTCAGCCGGTAAGAGCGTCGGTTCAACTCCAACTCTAATAACTCCAAGGTTCAAACAAACTGAAGGTTCAAACTGAAATCTAAAGTGTTTCACACAAGCAACACAAATAAAATAAAAACCTCAAAATAAAAATGTCTCAAAAACAAGATTAAAAAAAAAAAGGCTCTGAAATACAATCAACACTTCAAAATTAAAAATGTCTCAAAACTAAAATTTTCTTCAATAAAATCACAACTTCAAAATAAAAAAATCACAACTTCAAAATAAAAAAAAGAATTGCTTGAAAATGAAATCAACATTTGCTTTTGAACATTTTTTAAAATATTTTTAATTCATGAAAACTTTTCATGCTCTGACCAGCTTAATTTCACTCAGCTGGTCAGAGCATGGTGCTAATAACTCCAGGGTCGCGGGTTCAACCCTCATTCTAACAAACTGAAATCTAAAGTGTTTCACACAATCAACACTTCAAAATAAAACAACAATGGACAATAAAGTAAAAACCTCAAAATTAAAATGACTCAAAAATAAAATTAATCCTGCTGGGGGCTAAGCACCCCTAACGGTCAGATCTTAGAATCGCCCCTACTTTCATATTATTTGAAAATGGTCTCAAAATAACAATATTATCATTTATCGCAATAACTTCTGGAAAACTTAATCGTCCAGAAAAAATTGTTATCGTGAACGGCCTAATTGTTGGTCCTCTGCATTAATATTCTAGAATGGTTGCAAAAACCAATGATTTCATACGGTAAACTTTATTATGCATAAATGCCAAAATTTCAGCTAAAATTGTCTTTTATTGTGTTTTAAAAGCAGGTAAATATATATGACTGCTTGTGCTTTTTGTTTACTAGAGTTCTCTAGGAAACAAGGACATACAAATGAGTTATTTTACTTTAAAGTGGAAATATAAAACTACAACAAACTCTGTGTTCAGTGTGAGCCCACTCACCTCGCCGTCATTGGTGTCCTGCGCGGGGAAAACATCAGCCCACCAGCCGACCCAGAGACGCTCTTCCTGCCGGTAGCTCTGCCCTGCTGCCTGCGGCCGGAGCCCGGGGCGGTGCGGGGGCTAAACATGCCTGCGCCTGGACGCCGAACTGTTCAATAGCCTATAAAGAGCTCTGAATATCAATACACAAAACAGCGGGCCAGATAAATCCACACCAAACGGTGAAAAGGATCAATTTAACCGCTCTTCAACACAACACTCTCCAAACAACGCGCGGTTCAGTCGCGATGATTGAACGTCATCAACCAGGTGACCAGAATAGAACTCAAATCATCACGGAGAGCCCTCTAGTGGCCGTGGAAGGAGGTGATTTCTCGCAACAGAGAATGTGGTCATCTCAACAAATTAAAATTTTATTGCAAAGCGTGTTTAAAAAAAACAACTCGTCCTATTTGCGTTATTACATGTTTCAGATATAAACGAAAAATTAACTTGACTTAGTAATTCAATTTAAAAGTACATTTTAAAGCTGGAATTCAAACACAGTGTCTCCAGTGTTTATTTCTATTTAAAAGTTTTTTTAAAAGCTAATTTACAATAATTCATCCAATAAAAATGTCCAGCGACTGAAAAGTGCTAATAAGTAAAATATTGTCCCATTTATAAACATTTTGGAGGAAGTACGCTGTTTTACAGTCCAGACTGTAGGTGGCAGTAATGCGCAATTACGCCAGTTCGCTAACTGTCAGCTAGTTTAAAAGAAGATAATCCATGATGGCGCGGCAATGAAAGGTAGAAATATTCGTTCAGTTGGAATTCGGATTAAATTGTAGCGCCTTATTTATATGATCTGACGGCTGAGGATAAAACGACCAGATGCAGTGAGTAAATGTTTTGCAGCCTGCGGTGACTCAGAATGAAACATATACCCATGAAAAGCCTTTACCGTTAACCCCGATGCTAACGGAGCTAAATTAGCCGGTTAGCTCCATGAAACGATCTGACAGCGTTGCGTCGCAGCAGCATCAAGACTTTTTCATTTTTCAAAGTAAAGTAAAAGGCAAAGTAACGGTTTTGCACATCACAAACTGGGTTTTAATTTTTTTTGGCCATTAATGTAGAATATTTTAGTCCCGGTTTGAATAGTTTATGTATTCTAGTTTCTAAATTGGAGGATGTTTTAGGAAAACTAAAAATGTGACTTAAATTTAATCAGGTTTGTATTTTTAAGTGGAAGCAGTTTTTTTAGTATCAGTGTTTTTTAGTGTGTTTTGTTTGTGTTTATCAGACAAAACACACACTAGCCTATTTATCTTGTCAAATTTTTCTAATAAAAATGCAAAAACAATTGATTTAAACAGCCAGTTTTGTTATGATTCGGTTAGATTGTAAAAATGTTTTGTCTTAAAGTGATAAGATAATGCCACCTTAAATTTTTACTAGTGTGAAAAATGTTTGCCCCAATTTTTTTCCACGATCTGTTTGTTGCACTTCAGTATTTCAGAACATCAAATCAGTTTAAATATAAGTCAATGCACAGAGCCCAGCAGACATTTACGCTTTCCAATCATGAAACACAGTTTTATTTGATCTTTTTGGGCTATTTTTAAATGTTTTTATCCCATGAGATACAGTGCTTTTTCAAATCTTGCTCTCAATTGTATCAATTATTAAAAAATGTTGTTTTTTGAAGATTTAATTTTTAGAAAACCTGGTTTCTTTCAAATTAATGTAACTTTTTTCCCAATTCACTTCTTAGGTTTCCATAGTTCAGAGTGATATCAGCACACCCAGGGCCAGGATCGTTGTTTTTTCATAAAAAATAAAGTCATAAAGTTAAAAGAATACAGACTTGGTAAGATGAGAATAATGTCACAAGACAATAAATTTGAAATAATGAGAATAATGTCTTAATATTAGAAGAATAAAGTTGTAATTTTAGGAGAACTCCAACATAACAGATAAAAATAATTGTCAAAGCTTTTTTTTCTATAAAACAACTTTTTTCCTCATAATTTTAAGATGTTGTTCTGGTAAAATTGCATCTTTATACTGGTAATATTATGACTATCTTCTTGTAATTGAACAAAAATTCTCCTATCCCGACCATCGTCCTTCGTCGTACGACTCACAGAAGGGATGATTGAAATAAAATCCACTTTTTGAAAATATTTCTTGTCATTTGTAGTTTCTTTTTTTTAGAAAAAAAAAGATTTAAAATGGGATCTGGTTTGAAAAATAGTTTATTTTTACGCCATACTGCCCTGCCATATTCTCAGTCATTCCAGCTGCGTTGAGATCACACTCCTTATAAATTAGTAACAAAAAATGATGGCTTCTCTGCTTAGATTTATAGGCCTGAGTGTTGATGTTTTTGTTCCTGTCAGGTCATGAAACGGGTCCGGGCCGAGCAGATCCAGTACGCTGTGGCTCAGTACCTGAAGAGGAGACAGTATGTGGATACTGACAGCTCCCTGAAAGGAGCCAAACTCTTCCAGTCCACAGAAGAGCTGGCTGCTGGTCTGACTGGTGAGCTCATTCTTTCTTTGCCCATTATTTAAAATACAATCATCATGATGTAACCAAAGTGATTTTCTCCTCCTGCTTTTCTTCTCCTCCTCGCTGTGAGCAGTCCAGACGGAGTCGGGTTGTGCCAACATCGTCTCTGCTGCTCCCTGCCAGCCCGACCCGCAGCAGTATGAGGTCCAGTTCTCCAGGCTCCGCTGCTTTCTCTCAGGTATCACACCTACACTTTGACTGCTTGTAACACCCTTTACATCAGTACTTCTCAAATAGTCTTTATTCTTGCCTGACTGCAAAACAAGCCTTTCGACACCAGCTCTGGCGTAAACAGAGCTGGTGAAGGAAGATATTGGCACATATCTACCTCCATAGAGTTTAGATTTAGACATTTGTGACAGTTTAAAGAGGTTAGTAGAGCAACCTCACCCCACCTCCTGACTTAAAAAAAAAATCAAACAAATTTGGTGTCAAGTAAACAACCCTGAAAAGAATAATTGATTACTTAAATAATCGTTAGTTGCAACTCTTTTTAAGGCCTTTTTTGATCCTGGATGTTGAGAATATTTCCTTTTTTTCCACTACCAGAAACAGAAATCTCTTATGCCCAGGAGGTCAGCTGCCTCCTCTACCCGCTCTTCGTTTATCTCCACCTTGACATGGTGCACTGCGGCCTGAAGGGGGCAGTAGACAGCTTCTACATCCGTTTTCACGACGCCTTTCTTCACGACGGGGAGCAGCGGCCGGTGGTGGAGCAGCTCCGCCATGTCGTCACTGCGCAGGACGTCGCCGCCAATCCCAAGCTGAGGTCTTTCCTGGAGCATAAGTATGTGGTTCACCTGACGGAGCCGGCTCACAGCTACCTGCTGCGCTACCTGCAGAGCGACGACAACAGCGCCATTTGCAGGGCACTCAGCACACACCTGCAGGTGGAGGTCACCGCTTCCACGCGAACCGAGTACCAGCTGTACGGAGCCGCCGCTGGCTCCATGGCGAGCGCCAACGCCGGCTCCTGGGCGGGTGTGGGCGGAGCCGAGAGCGGTGGCGAGGCGTTGGAGGTTCCTGCTGGGATCCCGCAGAACGAGGTGGCGCTTCTGGCGCTGCAGGACTGCATCAAGAAAGTCCGCGAAGGCCCGCCGTCACTCACCACCATCTGCTTCTACGCCTTCCACCACACGGAGCAGATGCTGAACACGGCGGAGGTTTCGCCGGACAGCCGGCTGCTGGCGGCCGGGTTCGACAGCTCGGCCGTGAAGCTGTGGAGCCTCCGGGCCAGGAAGCTGAAGGCCAAACCGCACCAGGCCGACGTGTCGTACATCCACCTGGCGTGCGACGTGCAAGAAGAGGAGGTGAGCCGACAAAACTAGTTGTCTTTACTTTTAGAGTTCAGATCAGCATTACAATAGTTAACTAAAATTGCAAATGAGGGAACATTTTCATTAACTGACGTAAATAAAAACGGAACTCAGAACCTTTTTTCCCAGGAAATTTTCAGATTAACTTCAAGTAAGACACAAATTAAGACACAAATTTTCCACACTTGAAACTCAGACTTTTCTGAGATTTTTCTAAAAAATCTTTCTCACATATTTTGGATTTTTGGAGTTCAGAAATGTTCTTGTTTTTTCATGAACATTTCTAAGATCAAACTCAAAATTTTTCTTGCAAATGTTAAACTTTTGAAACTAAAAAAAATTCCTCGTTTTTTGTTTTGCTATGGTTTTTTTTCTGGGAAATTTTTAACTGTGAAATTCCAATATTTGAGATAATCAAAATTTGGATGTTTTTTCTTAAAAATTGTCGACTTTTTAAACTCAAAAATTTCCAAGATTTTTCTTCAAAATTTCTGAGATAATCCAAAAATTTCAGACTTTTCTTTGGCAGACATTTACTCCTTTATTATTTCACTATATATTTATATACTAGAAACTCTACTACGTCTTCATATTTGTGTGTATTTTCAGACATATCCTGATCTGTTTTGTCGTCCTCCAGGTGGATGAGGAGGACGGCTGCGGCAGCGAGGTGAAGATGCTGCGCGGCCACAGCGGTCCCGTCTATCGCACCGCCTTCCTGACCGACAGCTCCGGCCTGCTGTCCTGCTCCGAGGACTCGACCATCCGATACTGGGACCTGGGCAGCTTCACCAACACGGTGCTGTACCAGGGCCACAGCTACCCGGTGTGGGACCTGGATGTCAGCCCCTGCAGCCTCTACTTCGCCAGCGGCTCTCACGACCGCACCGCCCGCCTCTGGACCTTCTCGCGCTCCTACCCGCTGCGGCTCTACGTCGGCCACCTGTCCGACGTCGACTGCGTCAAGTTCCACCCCAACTCCAACTACCTGGCCACCGGCTCCACGGACAAAACGGTGCGGCTGTGGAGCACCCAGCAGGGCCAGTCGGTGCGGCTCTTCACAGGCCACCGCGGCGCCGTGCTGGCGCTCGCCTTCTCGCCGAATGGGAAGTACCTGGCGTCGGCCGGCGAGGACCAGCGGGTGAAGCTGTGGGACCTGGCGGCGGGGACGCTGTTCAAAGAGCTGCGTGGCCACGCGGACAGCATCACCAGCCTGTCCTTCAGCCCGGACAGCAGCCTGGTGGCGTCCTCCTCCATAGACAACTCCGTCCGCGTCTGGGACATCCGCAGCGCACATGGCGGGGCGCCGGCCGCCGATGGTTCGTCGGGTGAGCTGGTGGGTCAGTACGCGGGAAACACCAGCAACGTCCTGAACGTCCAGTTCATGGCCTGCAACCTGCTGCTGGTCACAGGGACGGCGCTGGAGAAAACCGAGCCGTAGCAACAAACGACTCGGCTCCGATTTCACTTCCACAAAGTTTCATCCATGTTGATGTGCCGTTGGAACATCGTGGAAACATGTTTATTAAAATGTTGGCGTGTTTCTGCAGACGCCATGGTTTTTACAATAGATAATGAGGGCCATTATTAATAATAAATAAAATACAATTACCAGAAGGAAGTGGAAATAATGAGAATACAGTTACATTTTGAGAATAAAGTCGTAATAATAAGAACAAAGTCGTATTACGAAAATAAACTACAAAAAGAAAGTTATACAATAAGAATCCTACGAAAAAGTTGTAACATTACGAGTCGTAACACAATATAAACAGTCATATTTTGAGAACAAAGTCATAAAAATAAAAACTCATTTTGAGAATAAAGTCCATACTATGACATTATTGTGGTAATATTTCAACTTTATTCTTGTAATGCTACAACTGCTAGTCTAATTTTGACTTTAGTCTCGTTTTATTTAAACTGTATTCTCATAATTTAATTCTTCTTTCTGAACGTGACCCTAATACTCGTAGCTTCTCATGGTGTCATAAGAAAGCAGAAAAACAATCAGCAACAAAAAAAAAAAGATTGTTGATATATTCTTTATCGTACTGTAGAAGAAACATGGCAGTTTCTGGGCATTTTTCACTCTGTTCATAGGAAACTGGATGCGTGGCGCCATTAAAAGGCGAAAAATGTTTTTTTTGTTTTTTTTCTATGGTCAGAAACAACGTTATTGATAACGTGCTTATTGATGCAGTTGGAATAAACTTGTAAGTTTCAGCAGCTCTGTTTATCGTACATTTTCTGTTCCTACATCCTTACGGGCTTAGTTGTGTAGTAACTAGTTACTTTCACTTGAGTAATTTTATTTTGAAGTATTTCTACTCTTACTTGAGTAAAATTTTGATTTTCTACCCACTGAAAGAAAGACAAACATGTTTTGACCAAAACGTCACCAGGCAGAGACACACCTGCAGTTTTTGTTAAAGTTTCATAAGTTTAACACTGAAAGGAAAAAAAATCGGAAAATATTTTTCACCTGATTTTGTTATTTTTTGTTGTATGAATTGCTGTCATTTTAGTCCTTTATATATTGGTCCAGCTGATGATGTAATTTTTAAATATTAAATGATTGATAATCTGATCAGTTACTCATCCTTTTTTACTATCACCCGAGGAATTTCTTGAACAGCTACTTTTTACTTAACTAAAAGCATATTGAAGTAGTGCTACTGTTATTTGAGTACAATGTTTGGGAAATATACATATATATATTCTTCAGGTAACATTGCGTAGTGTTTACTGCATGTTTTTGATCTCCAAGTGGCTCTTGAAGCTCAGCAGATAGAAAATAACAATTGAGTAACAAAGATTGTGTAGAAACAAGAGGTCTCACTTAGTCTTAAATTGTAGGTGTTTGGTGCTTTTCTGATTAAAACCAACTTGCTCTTCATTCAATGAAGTTACTCAGTGGGCAGAGTGTCCAGGAAGTTTACTCAAGAGTAGTGATACCTAATAAGAATATTCCTCAAGTAAAAGTAAAAGGTGCTTTTCTTTTCTAGAAATTACTCAAGAAAACGTAACTCGTTACTTTCTACAGAATATCTTCAGGCTTACAGTAAGTCTCTGCAGTAAAAATAATAATAAAAATAAATAAATCCACATGTTTTGTGATTGTTTCCTGTTCTCAAGGTGAACATTCACTTCCCCTTGTTTGTCGAAGCTCGATTCTGGTTCACACCTTGCAGAGCCAGACAGAACAATGTGCGTAAGCATGCACACATACAGTCAACTATCCAGCTTGTCCGGATCTTTGAAGTTGCTTAACAAGTGTTACAGTCGCTCTTTGGCTTGTAGATCTGATTTTAAGATTTCTTTCACAAACCCTGCATACAGTAAAATACATAATTCATACAAGATAATCCGTAATCTGCCCAGATATATGGATCTTTCAGGTCTTAAAGGCAACGTAGAAGTTGTGTTTTATAAAGGAAGTGGAGTTTGTTTTATTGTTTCCCCGTCAACTTGTCTTGCTTTAGCTTGAGTTTGTCTAAAGGTTTGTAATCTCAATGTGTTTCACCAAACCGGGAATTTCCTGTTATACTGCAGATTAAGTTAAAGCTAGTTTACTGCAAAAGCACAACATTGACTAGAATTGTCTGTTGCAGCCCTAGTACAAACATACAACGTATAAAACTACATTTTCCCTTCATTTCTTTCATTTATATTGCTTACACTGCAAAAACACAAAATCTTACCAAGATTTTTTGGTGTAGTTTCTACTGAAAATATCAAAATACAACAAACTAACTGACAAGTAACTTTTCAGCAAAATATATTAAATTGTTTTAAGCAAATAATTCCTTAATGTTGATTAATAAATACTAGCTCCACTGGCAGATTATGTAACTTAAAACAACAATGCAAAAAAAAAAAAAAAAGTCTTACCAAGTATTTTTGGTGTATTCTTTTTAGAACAAATGTCTTACTACAGTTAAAATAAGACAAAATTAACTTACAAGTAACTTTTCTGCGATATACAGTATATGGGCTTGTTTTAAGTCAATATTTTTTTTAATACTGATAAAAAAAAGTGTTGCCTCCACTGGCAAATTATTTAAACAAATAAAAGATTTTTTATGTTATAAGTGTATCAATCTGCACTTTTTTCATCAATAACAGAGAATTATTTACTTTAAACATGCCATTATCTTGCTGAAAAGCTACTTGTAAGTCAGTTTTGTCTTATTTCAAATGTACTAAAATATTTGCTCTAGAAACAAGACAAACTACTTGGTAATATTATTACTTTTCAATAGAACTTCATGGGGATCTACCTTTTGTACATCATGCATAGATTTCATGGAAAATGTAGTTCACAGACAGTGAAAACTCTTCCTAGTTGATTTCTTTGCAGGTTTCTTTAACTATTTTTTTTGTGAATGTTGCTGTTGTCTTGTCAACACGGCGTTTCCTCCTGCAGGCCAAGCCCAGTGAGAACGACAGAAAGGGAGTGGCTCTCTACCTGGAGGACAAACCAGTTTCTGTCTGCCTGAGGTGTGTCCACCAGCCAGCCCTACCCAGCCAACACTCTTCCCTACATCCACCACTCTGCCAGGTGCAGCTCACCTCACACCGTCTCCTCCTCTTCCTCCTCTGCGCGCCGAAGAAGAGAATGCCTCTGCAGTCCACTCTGTCCGGCAGGAACTCGGACTCCAAGCAGGTGGTGAACACCCAGTGGGACGGGAAGTCGTTTGAGCAGCTCAGGCAGGAGTGTCTCCAGAAGGGGGTTCTGTTTGAGGACCCGGACTTCCCCGCAGCCGACGCCTCGCTCTTCTACAGCCAGAGCGTTCCTGTCCAGATCCAATGGAAGAGGCCGCGGGTATGTAGGCGCTGACACTTCAGAGCTGGCTGATGTTTGGGACGCAAAAAAAGTGATGCTGGAAATATATTTACTTATTATATTAGTAAATGAAAGCTACGGTGCAAAAACTGTAATATTGGTCTAGTTTCTAGCACAAATATATTAGTACAGTTGAAATGAGAGAAAAGATTTAGGAGCAAATTCCTTAACATTGGTGAAAAAGTACTGATTATAAGTGAAATAATCTGCCAGTGGAACTAGTATTTTCTTCATGAACCAACATCAGGGAATTATTGAAAAGTTACTTGTAAGTTAGTTTTTGTTATATTTAAAGAGTTCTTGCATATTTTCAGTGTGAACTACATAAAAATACTTGGTATTATTTTGTGTTTTTGCAGTGTAAGCAAAGTGGACGAAGGAAATGAAGGAAAAGTTTAGTGTGAACTTTTTACGTGTTGTGTGTTTGTAGGAGGCAATGATTATTTTAGATTTACCTATCAATTAATCAATTGATCAGGTAAAATAAATCGGCACATTCTATTGATTTTTTCATTTAACCACATAAGCCTTCTTATGCAATATTAAATTATTTATGAAAATAAATAATTTAATAAAAAGCAAACATTTTATTGCCTAAATTTCAATACCATATTAGTATTATGCTTTCATTTAAAATGCATATATATATATATATATATATGTTTATATATATATATATATATGTTCATAGCTGAATGTTTTTTTCTTCACAAAATGGCCTTTTTTGAGTCTATGCTGCAGTTAACGATTAACCGATAACTAAATTAGTTGCTGATTATTTCAATAATCGATTAATCGCGATTAATCATTTCAGCCCTAGTTTGTTCTCTCAGTTAACAAACCTGATCTGACTGAAACTGTTTGTAAATGGAGTGGATAACATCCACGTTTAACGGATCTGTAGTAAACATGTCAGTAGCTGGTTTGCAGGTTTGTCTTTATCGCTTTGTTTACCCATTAACCCATTTTCGCCCCACCTTTATATCTCATCTAGTGAAACAAAAACCTCTCCCCTCTACTTTGTTACAATCGCGGTACATTGTTCCTCAGGGCGTTTTTTTCGGAGTAAATGCTTCAGCTGCCATCATGGTGTGTGTGTGTGTGTGTGTGTATTTTCTGTTAGTGACCGGGACTTCAGACTGATTGATATGTTTGGAATGTGAACACGCCTATCAGGAATGCACCTGGTGTGGCCTTTAAAAATCAACCAACCTGTTTCCTTTCTTGCTTTTTTTCTTGTCTCTTCTGCAGGAGATTTGTGAAAACCCAAAGTTCATCGTCGGTGATGCGGACAGGACGGATATTTGCCAAGGACAGCTTGGTGGGTGGTTCTGTTTTCTGTCTCTGGCTCCGTTCACACAGCAGGAACCGTGATTTGTTTTCAGAGAGTCAATACACCACAAAAAACCATCACTAGTAATTGTGGTTCTTTTCTATTATCCCCTTTCCTGTTCATTGGTGAGTGACGTCAACATGCGGTTGGTTCACACAGAAGTCTCATTGGTCGAGTTTAATTACTGGTATGAACGACCACACAAAAACATCGGATTTCATCCAAAAACTGGGATTGTACGACTCTTAGGGCCATTGGAGATCAAACAGGAGGAGTATTTTATTATTTTTTTTGCCAAAAACACAGACATTTTCTAGAAAAAGCAAAGATATTTCTGAACTCCAAAAGTCAAAAACTTGCTAGGAAAAATGAAAATATTTTGATATTATTAATCTCATAAATCTTCAAAAAAGAAACTTGGAAAGTAGAAAATTTTCAGCTTTTGAAACTTGAACATTTGTAAATGTCAAAAATGTTTGACTATTGAAACGCAGAAATTTTAGAGTTTTTTTTTTCTGGAAAATTTCTGAAATTTTTCTGGCAAATTTTCAACTTTTCAAACTCAATATTTCCTAATTTTTCTCAAATTTCTGAGATTCATTTCCAAATCCATGAGTTTTTTCCCTCTGTTTCCCCCAGTCTTAAATGGCCCTAATACACCATCATAGAGTTGATCGTAGACCTGCTGTGTGAACGTCGTTTCACAGCCATATTTTTCATTTGCTCATCCTTGGGGTGCGTACCGTTTTGTTGCCTTAGGGGACTGCTGGCTCCTCGCAGCCATCGCCTCATTAACTCTGAAGAAAGAAGCTCTGGCTCGGGTTGTTCCCCTCGATCAAGACTTCGACCGCGGATACGCCGGCATCTTTCACTTCCAGGTACACAACAGTTTGACTCCTGACAGGGGAGGCTGATTTTTATCTGTTTTAAATGCCATGATACTTTTACAAAATTCAAATGTCAAACTAAACAAGCTTCTGGGGAAAAGATCAGTGAGAACACAGTTTAATTTATGCATTAGCTTTGAATTTATCCTCCTCTTATCCATTTAGCCAATACAGAAATATGTTGATAACATATATAACAACTCTGAACAGGTGGAGTTTTAGTCTTGATTTCAAGAAACTCAATATTCTCCATGTGATAAAAGGCTGACTTTGAAACTGTCTTTATGTGGGTCTCAAGGTTCAGGTCAGAGTCCATCACCAGTTTCTCGATCAAATAAAGTGGCCCGATATTTTCTGTAGATTCAAAACTTGAAAGGAATTTTAACGGCAGTGTATTAGAGCCACTATAGGTAGAAAAAAATGATTAAATTTATCAGTACTCCATAGTAGATTTTGCATGTTTGCTGTATTAAAATAGACATTTATTTTTCAGTTTCTTTTGGGCTCGGATGAATACCTTTATTTTCAATAATAAGAACAGAATTTGGAGTCACTTTGTTTCAAAACTCTTGCTATATTTAGCCAAATTTAAGAATGAATAAAAGCTGATTTGGGCGCAGCAAAGTTGGCTTTTCAGTAAAAATCTCTTGGTTTTACATTTTGTTAAAACTTGGTTATAAAAACACACATTTTATGTTGAACTTTACATTTTTTGTATCAGAAAATTATGTTGGTAACAGTTTTGACCCTGATTACAAACTGAATCTGAGGCTACGGGCCGAATTTGTATCATTTTTGAATTGTAGTTGGGGACCGCACAAATTCACTCCAAGGACCACAAGTCGCCCTCGGGCCTCACTTTTGACACCCCTGTTCTAACTGTAATAACTGAAGCAGCAAAGCTATGGCACCCCTACATATTTATTTGTTCAGTGTTTCAGAGCCCAAAGGGACAATAATTATTTATATATATGTATATTTACAGTGTTTTTACAATGAAGGGAAACCAGATTGAATTATTTTGTGATGTGATCCGTTTTAAAGTTCTGGCAGCATAACAAATGGCTGGACGTGGTGGTGGACGACCGGCTGCCAACGGTGAGAAACCAGCTCATCATGCTTCACTCTGCCTCCAACGACGAGTTCTGGAGCGCCTTGCTGGAGAAGGCCTACGCAAAGTAAACGGCGCCGACGGCAGATGTCACTAGCTGCGTTTCCACTAATCACAGGATCGCGCAAATTTAAAGAACAAAAATAAATTCGCTTAATGGAAACTCTCTAGTTCCGAAAATAAAAGTGATGTTTTATTTTTTGCTAGGATGAAGCTGTTTTTCAGCCGTACGGAAACACTTTTTTCCCCCCTGAGTCACGTGATCAACTACTGATGGAAACCCACAGAGAAGACAACAGGAAGTAGTGGGAGATTTGTTTTTTTTTGACAATGTGCAGCTAGCTCTACCAGAGTCTCACAGCATTGCACAGTTAATTAAAAGTTATGTTTAATCCACATCTCTTTCGTAAATTTACAGTCTACAATCCCCCCTAAAAGCCTCATATGTTGACGCCAACGTCTCCTCTGATTGGCTGATAGATTATCCTACCCATGTGTCAAAGCCAAATGAATAAATCTCATGTAAATGTTTGCATCAATCGCTGTCCTGACTTTTAATAACTTATTGCATGAATAAGCTTCTTTACATGTGATTTTAATTCAATTTTGTATTTATCCGAAACACCGCAATTGCAAAATTGCGTTTTTCTCTTCGACATTAGCAGAATGGCGGAAAAGATTTGTAATGAAAACGCAGCTACTGACTGGAATAAAGCTGGCATGAGTTTTGTCACTGAATCCAGTTCTGTGTTCGGTTTCGGTCAAGAGTTCACGGCAGCTACGAGTCCCTGAAAGGCGGCAGCACCATGGAGGCCATGGAGGACTTCACTGGCGGCGTTGGAGAGATGTATGAAACCAAGAGCGCCCCAGATGAGCTGTTCGGGATCATGAAGAAGGCCTTGGACCGAGGATCCATGATGGGATGCTCCATTGATGTAAGAATACATCATCAAAACAAAACAACAGCTCTTATGTGTTTAATGAATGTCTTTTATGACGACTTTCTGGTTCAAACCTGTCTGGATTCTTTGATTTGTATTTTTGTCTTTTTGTCCAGATCACCAGCTCAGCAGAGTCGGAAGCCAGGACCAGCACCGGCCTGGTGAAAGGTCACGCATACTCCATTACCGGCCTGGAAGAGGTCAGACTACTCACCAGATTATATTCTAGATGTTTTTGTTGTACTAATCTACATGGTTATCAAACTAGACATCCAATCGAAGATATTCATACTTCCAAAGGTTGATACAAATTCTTTGAACATGTCCACCTTAATGCTTACCAAAAAATATATTTTAGATACATCAGAAGGCATTTACAAGAATAACAACTAAACTGAATGATTCTTCTTCTTGTGTTATATTATGTTTCTCTATTTATGTGTTGCTTGTCATATTGAAGTCTATCTTCTGCTAAATTATTGAATAAATACACATCTGAGCAAGAAAACAAAAGATATTTATTGTTTTTAATGTATTATTTAGGTTATTCAGTCATCAGATTGAAGCAAATCGCTGCTTCAGTTTTCCATTATTTCAAGAACCTCTGATCATTCATGTAACTTCTTATAAAAAAACTTTTTTAGAAATCATTGTTGACTCTGACATTAGCGTTTGGGACGACTGTCCTGCTGCTACATGTTCAGCTTTGAGATGCTATTTTAGGCTTGAAAGAGAAATCTACCTTTAAATGATCACATTATTGGTTAATAATAGCCGGTAAAGGGTAGAGTGCCTTCTCCGGGTCGGGGGGGATGTCCTGCCTCAAGTGGAGGAGTTTAAGTATCTCGGGATCTTCTTCACGAATGAGGGAAGAAAGGAGCGGGAGATCGACAGGCGGATTGGCGCAGCGTCTGCCGTGCAGCGGCGTTGTACCAGTCCGTCGTGGTGAAGAGAGAGCTGAGCCAAACAGCGAAGCTCTAGATTTACCGGTTGATCTACATTCCACTACAGAGCTTTGGTTCATGACCGAAAGAACGAGATCACGACTACAAGCCACCATAATGGGTTTCCTCTATAGGGTGTCTGAGCTCTCCCTTAGAGAGAGAGAAGCTCAGAGTAGAGCCGCTGCTCCTCCACATCGAGAGGAGCCAGTTGAGGCTCGGGCATCTGGTCAGGATGAGTCCTGGACGCCTCCCTGGTGAGGTGTTCCGGGCACGTCCCACCGGGAGGAGGCCCCGGGGAAGACCCAGGACACGCTGGAGGGACTATGTCTCCCGGCTGGCCTGGGAACGCCTTGGGATTCCCCCGGAGGAGCTGGAACAAGTGGCTGGGGAGAGGGAGGTCTGGGCCTCCCTTCTTAAGCTGCTGCCCCTGCAACCCGACCCCGGATAAGCGGCAAGATGGATGGATGGATGGATGGATGGATGGATGGATGGATGGATTATTGGTTAAACTGTGTAAAACTAAGCTGGGAATCGTAACTAAAATCTTATTTTGCTTTTCAGGTGAATTTCCGAGGCCAGAAAGTGAAGTTGATTCGAATCAGAAACCCCTGGGGTCAAGTCGAGTGGAACGGCCGCTGGAGTGACAAGTAAGACAAGTGACAAGTTCTGGTTCCTGTCCGAATGTTCAGGTTCTTGTCTGAATGTTCTGGTTCCTGTCCAAATGTTCTGGTTCCTGTCTGAATGTTCCGGTTCCTGTCTGAATGTTCTGGTTCTTGTCTGTTTCAGTTCCAGAGAGTGGGATTATGTCGACAAAGCAGAAAAGATGCGAATCCTGCAGAATTCAACTGATGACGGAGAATTTTGGTGAGACCGCCGCCTTTATCTGATGAAAATGAAAGAATCAATAATAACAAAACAAACAAAACAAGAATATATTTTAATCATATGTACAAGAAAAGCATCTTTTCAAACAAGCTGCTGTCCTTGTTTGAAAAGGAGAAAAAAGTTTACGTTTCTTTAACTGTTATTCTTCAGTGTCTCCCCCTATATTGTACCCATGTATTCATGCCAAGCATCAACCAAAATAATACAATCTTAATTAATTGAAATTAAAATAACAAAAGCCTGTCCGAGAAGCTGCGGTTGTGTTTCATAAACTCCTCCACATGCAGAAGCCAAATGGTTTTAATTGTGTGGTTTTAATTCCAGGATGGAGTTCGAGGACTTCAAGAGGAACTACGACAAGGTGGAGATCTGCAACATGAGCCCCGACGCCCTGGAGGACGACACCAAGCGCCACTGGGAGGTCAGCGTGTTCGAGGGCAACTGGATCCGTGGCTCCACCGCCGGAGGCTGCAGGAACTACGTCGGTGAGACCGTTACGGCCCAAAGAGACGTTTTTACCCTCAGTTCAGCTAAATTAACTCATTTAGAGCCACTAATTTCACATGAAGGTTTGAAAAAAGGCAACTTGTAATTTTTGCTGAATAGCTACTGTGAGAAATTTGTCATTTTTAACCAACCACCATTTCATTTCATTTTTTTAGGTATCAAAATGAACAAAATCATAATTAATTTACAGAAAAACTACAAATACATTTTTAAAAAAAAAAAAGATAAAGTTCATAGTTTCCAGGCCATGACAAGAAAAGTACATCTAGAACATAAAACTGGTACTTTTTGCAACATTTTGGGTTGAAAATTAAATGCAAATATTACTATAAAAAACAAAAACTACTAAAAAACGCATTTGTAATTATATTGAGAGTTAAAAATGTTATCAGTGTTATTAGTAAGATCTACTGCAGACAGCAGAACCCTGCACTGCAAAAAACAGAAAATCTAAAAAGTATTTTTGTCTAGTTTCTATGCAAATATCTTAGCACACTTGAAATAAGACAAAACTAATTTCTAAGCAACTTTTCAGCCAGATGTAGGAGCTTGTTTAGAGTCAATAATTCCTTAATATTGATGAAAAAGGGCTGGCAGATTATTTCATTTATAATATGGAATAAATGTCTTGATATAAGTGAAACAATCTGCCAGTGGAGCTGGTTTACTTTCATCAATATTATATTCTGAGGTTTTTCTCTAGAACTGTCTCCTTTCTCTTAAAGCGACGCTTTAATTGGTTTCCATCGCGAGCCGTTTACCTGAACTCCTGTGCTGTGCAGACACGTTTTGGACCAATCCTCAGTTCAAGCTGCAGCTGGAGGACGCCGACGATGACGATGACGTCTGCAGCGTGGTGATTGCTCTCATGCAGAAGAACAGGCGGAAGCTCAGGAAGGAAGGCCTGGACCTGGAAACCATCGGCTTTGCAGTGTATGAGGTCAGAAAGTGAACATTTTGCAAAAATTACAAGATTGGATTGGACCAATAAAAATGTATATTTAAAAACAGAAATGTGGGTTTAGGCCGGCAGCAGGTTATTTGGATTTAAAGTGACAGGATGCCTTAAAGAAGATCATTCTCTGATTTTATACAGGATTTGTAATGAACATGTTTTGTGAAGCTCTTAAACTTATGCTAACCTGTTCAAGGAAGCAGAGTTAAGCTTCAGTTAGCAGCAGACGTTTTTGTTCTCCGTCATTTTGACCGACAGCATTAAAAAACATCAGTCATGTACTATTTTTACCCGTCAAATTATAGTTATATTAACATCAGGCTATTTAGCTGCATTTTAATGCGGTTTAAGTTAATATTCACCTAGTTGAACCGTGAATTAATAAAGCAGATGAACGTATCTGACTTTTTCTCCGTAGTGACACAAACCACTGACTGAGGCCCCAATAACTTACAATAAATTAAACGACTCCACTTAAATTACCTGCATTTATCGGCTGGGCTCTGAACGCACAGCTTCAGAAACCCCTCCTGGTTCCATCTGCAGAGAAACCTGGTTCATCAGTCAGTTGGACCCGTCTGATCAACTATACTTTTTTTGTTTACCCTGTGCGCTTTAACCAGGATTTTTTTTTTTTTTTTTGCGTGTTTTGCTTCCCTGAAACGGACAGATGTTGCGTCTGCCGCGCTCCTGAGCGCCGCTCTCCGTCTGGGTGCAGATCGTCTTGCAGCTCCAATTGTTAAAACCGCTGGACGAGTTCAGTTTAATTCTGCACACTGTCTGTGTTACGGTCTAATCAACTTCTGCACCTTTATTTATTTTCTCTGGATAAACTGCCGGCTCCTCTGTTTAGACTATAAATGGATCAACATTGCTTTGTCTTCAGTTTTCTCTGTTCTGGATGTAATAGAGACTGAAATTAAAGGCGTCATTTCTACCGAAGGTTTGCAATGCGCTTCCCAACCAGACAATCCAGACGATCCAAACCATGACACCATAACTGTCAGCTCCCGGTCAGAAAGACGCATTTAGTTCAGGGTCCATGAGATGATATCCAGAAAGGATGTTTTTATTGATTGATTTTACTTGCCTCTCTGCCCATGAGCTCCAGTTAAGGGTGTTAATTATAACCTGTCAAAAAAGAAATAAAATAACCGGTCAAATATGGAAAATATTCCGTTAACCTCTGACCTCTGGTTTGCGGTTCTCCTTCCTTCAGAAGAGAATAAACTGTCCATAAAGAGATTTCCATCAAACCCAGACCTCGTGTCCTTCTCTGTCCTTCTCAGGCTCCGGACGAAGAGGACCAGGTGGGGAAGGACTTCTTCCGCTACCACCCCTCCAAGGCGCGCAGCAGGACGTACATCAACATGCGGGAAGTGTCGGAGCGCTTCACTCTGCCGCCGGGGAAATACCTGCTGGTCCCGACCACCTTCCAGCCGCACCAGGAGGCCGACTTCGTCATCCGCATCTTCTCGGAGAAAAAGGCTGAAGCCATGTGAGCACGGCGTCGATCCAAGGGTCAAATCATAAGAAAACTAAATGTTTTACGGTTTACAACTGTAACAAAATGCTGCTTGTTCAACAGAGAGATGGGGACCAATGTGGACGCAGATTTACCAGAGGTAAATAAGTCACTGATCATCAGAGCTGGCAGGAACTTTGGTTCTGTATTTTTACTTTTACTTGCAGTATCATTACTCTTAATTGAGTAAAATTTCTGGATACTCTTGTTTTTATTTTTTTTTTTGGAGCAAATTATTGTAGAAATTCAAATTTCAAGTGACTTGTCTAAAGTGAGGCACAAAAACAAGAGAAATCAGGAAATAAAATAAAAACAAAGACAATAAAAAGAGCATAGACTCACACGGAGCCAAATGATTTAAAAAATATGTTTTTAAAACACAACATTTGTTAAATGCTTAAAATCTGGAAGTAAAGATTCCTATTTAATTTTAAACCTCCGTTGTGAGAAACTTCACCGAATGAAGAACAAACATGTTTTAACCCAAAAGTCACTTGATTTAAATAATACAGTTTTTATTAAAGTTTTAAATGGAAAGAAAATCATTTGTTTATTTTACAAATGTCTTATTTATATCAATCATTTCCATTTTGATCTTTAAAGTACCAACATTTCCTCATAAAAATTAAATTTTTAAATATTAAATGATGTTTTGATCAGTTATTTAGCACCTTTTTACCAAAGACTCTTTCTTTTCTTGTTGAATGGCTTCTTTACTTGAGCAGAAATACATAGGAGTCGTTCTACTCTTACTACTCTACTCACCTCTGCTCATAATAAACCATATTTTGAGTTAAGAAATTGACTCTGCTGGTCCTGAGGTTTCATGTCGTCCTGCAGCCGCCGATGCCCAGCGCTCCAGAGGAGGAGACGGAGGAAGAGAAAGCCCTGAGGAGGCTGTTTGAGCAGCTGGCCGGTTCGGTAAGAAGCGCTCTTCAAGACTCCCAGAGTTTAAACCAACAGCAAACGAGTAACTTTTACTTTTTCTTGCTGTAACAACAGGATAAAGCGATCTGTGTGAGAGAGCTTCAGGAGATGCTGAACGGTGTTCTCAGCAGACGTGAGTAGAAAAGCAACTAATGTGGTTTAAATCTTGGCTTTTTTTTTATCAGAATGGGTGTAAAAGATGAGAAAATGTAGAGCAAAAGAACTGAACACCACAAAAACACAAAATGTTACCAAGTCTTACTGTTCGAATATCTCAGTAAACTTGAAATAAGACAAAACTAACTTACAAGTAAGTTTTCAACAAGATACAGGAGCTTGTTTTAAGTAAATTATTCTTTAATATTGTTAAAAATGACTAATTCAACAGGCAGATTATTTCACTTTCTACGCGGGAAAAACATTTTCTTTTAAGTGAAATAATTACCAGGTAGAGTTAGAACTTTTTCATCAATATTAGGAAATAATTGTAAAATCATTTTCTTAAACAAGCTCCTACATCTTGCTGAAAAGTTACTTGTATTGTTTTATTTCAAGTGTACTTGTAGTGTACATTTTCAGCGAGAAATAGGAGCTTTTTTTAAAGTAAATAATTCCTTAATATTTTTGAAAATGTACTAATTTTACTGGCAGATTATTTCACATACAACTTGAAGTTTTCATCAATGATAAGGAGTTATTTACTTAAACAGGCTCTTGTGTCTTGCTGGAAAGTTACTTGTGATTTTGGTTGGTCTAATATCAAGTGAACTAAACTAAAACTAGACAAAAATACTTGGGTTTTGTAGTTTTTACAGTGTATCTGGGATGGTGAGAAAGTGAAGTCAAAACTTTAAGAGAATATTAAAATGGAAACAATTAAAATTCAGAGGACTTAAGTAGGTTGATGCATTTAAGTCCATAATAAGTTCAGTTTTAATTCTCATTTCCTTAAGACGATGTCAGAAGTTTGGTCGGAAAATAAGCTGATATTTCTGTTACAAAGGCAGTTATTTCACCAAATTTCACAGAAAACATTTTAGACATGAAATAACTTTCTGCCTTCCTGAGGAAAAACAACAAATGGATAAATTAGTCATTTCTTGGTGCTAATAAATAATAATAAAAAAAATAGAAACAGGGAAACCAAATAAGTCCCAATTTATTCTGTATTTTTAAAAGTGTGGAGTTGATTTAAACTATTTTTCTCAGGAATCTGTTGCTTGAACCTGAAGCAGACATTTTTTGTATAATAAAATTATTATTATTATTTTCTTGTCTCCAGGAAGAGAGATTAAGTTTGATGGCCTGAGTCTCGGCACCTGCCACAGCATCATCAACCTGATGGACGTATCCTTCCACATCCCGGCTGTTTACGTTTATCTGCAGGTTTAAAACGGCTCCTGCTCTTCTTAAAGGAGGAAATGTTTTAAAATGTGTCTGCCAGGATGTTTGATCTTAACCAAGCCATGACAAGACAGGGCATCTCATAGTGTAGTGAACGACTTTATGAACAATAACTTCTAACTTTTCACCAATGAATCAACAGAAGCAGGAATACCGCCCCCAAATGGCAACAGAAAGCTATTACAGCTAAAGAAAGATTTAGCATTAGCTTTCAGCTTTAGGCATTTAATTTCTTACCTTTTTGACCCAAAATGCTTAAAAAATATCCTGCTAATGGAAGTTATAATAAAACGTTTTGATAAATAGACACATCTGAAGGAAGTTTTGAAGGTTTTCAGCTGCTGGTTCTGTTGCATTGTGTGGACTACTTTATTGGAGAATATTAATTAGGCCCTAGTGGATTTAAAAAGAAAATTTTGTTTGAGATGGCTTAGTTCTGCTCATCCTGAGAGGAACTGATCTGGATTTCACTTCAAAAAAGTTTGAAATATCCCTGTTGTTTATGGAGACCAAATGGAAATAATGTCTGGCGTTCCCATAAGATTTTTGTACTTTTTAACAGATTATGAGAAATAGGTTGGTGATGCTGGATAACACGATTATCAAGATGTTGGTAAAGATTTTTCCTAACATAGCGAAACAGGTGGACAACACAGGAAAGATGGAGTTCCAGGAGTTTAAGGTGTTTTGGGACAAGATGAAGAAATGGATTGTATGTACTGATTTCACCTCTATGAAGGGGGGTTGAGTAAATTCAGCTGCTGCTGTTGTTGTTGTGAAGTTATTTAACACCAGGTTGTTGTTGCAGATGCTCTTCCTGTCCTTTGACACCGACCGGTCAGGAAAAATGTCTTCCTATGAGCTTCGCACGGCTCTTAAAGCCGCCGGTGAGTAAACTGATCAGCTTTATATATGTTGCAAAAATGTATTTTAACTTTAAAAAGAAGGACTTTCTATAAGCAATATCTATAAGCAAGATACTGGACTGGTGAGTGTGAGAGACTTTTTTTTTCATTCATTCAGCAAACTATAGAATTTGATTACGTTTTCCTCTTATATCTTTTAAATATAAGAGTTTATTTTGACATTATACTTTAGAGGTTTCATTGGTGGAGTGGGTGTACTATACCCAAGTATAGAGTGTAGAAACGTTGCATGTTATTGTTTACATCTGTAAATTTTGTGCTTGAGAGCAGAAAGATTATTCTTTCGCATGCCGTTAATGGCGGCGCTGCGGCGGTAGAACGACTCCGTCAACTACAAAGTTAACTACCCTTCGTGCGCCACAGCAAGGGGGAAAATAACAGATGAAAACAGACGAGGAACAACTTTAAACCACTCATATTATTTTTTCTTGCTCTGTGTCGGCTATGCTACTCATAGACGCGTTGCCGTAGCAACTGACTGACAACAGCTCCATGATATGCGTCAGGATTCAATACCAAAAAACACTGAAACATTGTGGAAATATTATAAAGCAATTTTTGTTGAATGTTACATTGATGTATAATCATGAATTTACCTTAATGAGTTATAAGGAAACTACAAGTGGAGCCTGGCTGTGTTCTGCTTTCCCTCCCCCGGTTTGAGTCTGGCCTTTGATGGCTTGTAAGATGGATTTGCATAAGGAAGTGGCAACGACATCCTGCAATATCAAAGTTTATTATACCTTTTCACAGAAGGAACCAAAATGTGGATTAAAGAGGAGCTGAACCAAATAGTTGTCAGTTTTATAACTTTGTCCCGGGACAGGAACTGAGGTTACAGACCGAAGCTGTTTGCTTCAAAGCGGCCATCTTTCCTCTGTAGCTTCAGTAAAACATTTAATGACTACTGGCCTTAAAACAAAAGGCTGACCCTGCTCTCGGCGGGTGGGGGTTGGGCCGCAGAGCACAGTAAGACAATCATTTGCCGAAACTTCTGATCTCACTGGGATTACCTTTGGGTAACTCTGTATCCATGTTTGATGCTTGAGTGGATCTCCAAGAGATATCTTGTATTTTTAATAAACTGGTTGATTTTAACTCACTGACTTTTCTGGAATCTCCTGCATCAGCGAACCTCAACTGGAGACATGAAAGTCTCCAACAACACAAAGAACAGAACATTCAGTCCATTACAGTGTCGTGTTTTCGGCTTGATGTTTATTTTGCCATTATTAATAAGTGATCGCTGTGGTAGCTTAGCTACCACTGCTATTAGCTAATCTAACACTGGTGGTTGATTAGCTTATTTAAACACCTGCTACTGATAATCTGTCAGAGTTGGTGTGTAGGGAACCTTTTTATTTTATCACTGAACCAAAACTGACCGGATTCCACAGCATATCTACATGTTAAGTTGTCAAAGTCAAGCTAGCATAACTAACTTGACTAACTAAGTCTCCATCACTATTTTTGTTTTGTTAATTGAAACTTTTTCCTAGTTGTCTAATTGTTGTAGTGTTGATAAATAGCAAAGCACTGTGTCTGTTTTTCCTTTTATATATCATGCGTACATTTAAGACTTAGCACGTTATTTTGACAACTTGACAGCTAAAGCCAATGCTAATCAGTTTTGCCTCCGGCAGGAAGATGGGGAAGAGAACAAAGTGAGGCATAAAACAAGGGCCTGATTTTTATAAAGTTGTCTTTCTGTCAAAAAGGGACTGAGAGGTTTAGAAAACAATAATATGATATTACTGGTTAGATGGATTCTGGTAGGTTTTTAGTTCTAATCTGTTTAGGATGCATCTTTAGGAACAATATTTTTATATTGACTTTAATGAAGCTTTCTGAGAGGCATTTCTATGACCCTTCCAGCTAAAATCTAAGTTATGAAAATGTGTGATTTATTGTTGAAGTGGATCTCGTTACATGTAACCAATATGAAGTGATGGGTTATGTCTAACCCCTGCTGGTTTCATGCAGGTATGAACCTGAACAACCAGTTGCTGCAGCTGATCGGCTTGAGGTTCGCAGACGATAACTATGACATCGACTTTGACGACTACCTCACCTGCATTGTCCGTCTGGAGAACATGTTCAGTGCGTTAAAACACACAAAAATTAACTTATTCATTAGACACAGCAGTAAAAATCAACATTTATGATTGGACAATATTTATCCCTGCTGAATGTTTTTGATTTTCCACCATTCAAACCAGTTACACTAATTTTTTCTCTTTTTACTTTTTGTCTAATTCAGTTTTTATAATGTGTGTTCTAGTTTTTTCTTAGTTATTATCACTTAGTTTTAGTTTAGGTTTTATTAGTTATAGTAGTAGTTTTATCTATTTCATTTAGTAAATTTTTAGGTGAAGAATTAAAATCAAAGTATCAAATTGTGATTATCAATACATTAATTGTATTAATGTATTGATAATAATGTATTGACACTTAACAGAAGATAAAATGTTCAAATAATTAATTTAATTATTGTTGACTGGCGTTTTCGCCCAACTTTTTCTGTCGCCATTTTGTTTGCTGGCGTAAGTGACACCAGGAGGAAACTGCTTGTGTGGGAAAAAACCCCCAAAAAACAGTTTTCTAAAGATAAATACATTCATAAATAAAAACACAGGATGTTATAATTTATAATTTCAGTGTATTTTAGTTTTATAAATACACAATATAATTCCAGCTAATTATATCAAGATGGTGGTTAATTTTTTCATTAATCACCATTTTTATTTCAGTTAGTGAAAATGTTTTCTCAGTTTTTGTTATTTTCTTTTTGTAATTAACTATAATAGCGTTAATTCAGACTGAATTTTGTTTCTTATTTAGGAGTTTTCCAGGCCCTGGATGAGCACAACAGGGGAAGAGTAAGAATGAACATGATGCAGGTAGAAACCCTCACCTAACTCTACCTGAAATCAAATTTAAATTTAATTCAACGACAAATCAAGTTGACTTACCTGCATTTTTTCCTCCATTTGCAGTTCCTTTTGTTGTCGATGAATGTCTGAGAAAGAGGTGGACACAAAATGCAGGAGGAGCAGAAAGCAGTGATGAAAGCCTCCATGTTGCTTTTCGTACTTTAGACTCTTTATCTGTCCAGTTTACCAGCCACTGATTTAATGAGTATTGTGAAATGCTTCCTGCACCAAAGTATTCAGTTGGTTAAGCTTTAAATTTTGCTGCCTTTTCTTCACTCAACAGCTAAATGCAAATAAAATGTTAATAAAAAGATCTAAATGTTTTATATATGTCTGCATTTGTTTTGTTTTGCATTTACATCATAAGTGAAATCTGTTTAATCAAACTGGTAAAAGACAAAATTTAGATTATTATTAAAATACTCTGCCTTACCAGACCATTTAGCTCTCGGTCTGACTCTGATGGCCCTAAGAGGATTGGGACCCCCCAAAATACAAATAAATAAAATTCTGAGTTTAATATCAGAATTGTGACTTTTTTTCTTAGAATTTCTTTTTCTCAGAATTCATGTTTTTTCTCCAAATTCAGACTTTTTTCCCTTGAAATTTTTTATTTTAATCTGAGAATTGTAACTTTTTCCTCAGAATCCTGACTTTTCTCCTAATTTTCATCTTTTGCCCTGTGAAAATCTTCTCGAGAAAATTTTTCAGATTAATCTCAAAATTTGAGTTTTTTTCTTACAATTTTCCCCCCCGCAAAATTCAGATCGTTTTTTCTAAATTTTTTACTTAAATCTCAGAACTCATTGTTTGTTAAATTCAGATTTTAACCTGAGAATTCAGACTTTTCTCTGAATTTTAACTTTTTTCTCAGAATTCCAAAATTTTTCTCAAAATTCTGACTTTATCTGAGAAAATATATTTTTTTTCTAGAAAATTTCTCAGATTAATATATATTTTTTTCTAAAACAGTTCTGACTTTTGCAAACTCAGAAATGTCCTTTTAATTTTTCTTTATAAAATTTCTTAGATCAATTAAAAAAGAGTAAATTTTTGTCAAAAATGTACTCTTTTTTTAATTTACAATGCCTCTAAAACACAGTCCTACTATTGTATATATTCGTCGAGTAAAAATAATTCAAAGCTGTCAGTTATTAATTTGTGACGCATTCCTGTTTTTTTTTAACGTCTCATGTCTGCGCATGCGCTCCTTGCCGGGAATTGGAACATGACAGTTTAAAAACAGCAGACACTTTAGCTGGAAGAAGGAGGCTGTTTTCGCTGTATGAGTCGGTCCAGACGGGACCAGGAAGACCGCTGGGGATGATGGAGGACTGTCTGGGCTTCCAGGCGCAAATCGCTTCGGTAATAGAGATTCTGGCCAATTCGGCGGTGGTGGAAATCTGCAAACTGGTGGACGCTGGCTATGCGGCTCTGCGCTCCCAGATGGACCTGGAGCTCGACAAGAGCCAGAAGGAGAACGATGCCCTGCGGCAGAGGCTGCAGGAGATGGACGTGAAGATGAGGAGCTGCGAGAAGAGGCTGAGGAGGAGCCACCAGCGGGAGGAAATGTACGCCGTCCATTTGAAGCCTGGCGAAGGTAAACGGACGGAGATGGCGCCGATGGGACCGTTGGTCCAGTATTGGGGCAGCACTAGATGGGAGGTTCGGGGTTATGTCATAATGGGGATGATTGTGAATCCCAGACGAGCTTGTTGGTGTGAGAGATCAACTGGTGACAGCAGCTGTCTGAGGCTGACGCTCTGTGGGCGTGGCTTCCAGAATCCCCCTCCACCAGGGCCGACCGAAGCCTTTTTGGGGCCCAGAGCAGATTTAATTTAGAGGCCCCCATACCAATACATCAACTCTAGATGCTTCGTAATTCCCAGTTTACCTGAATTAATATATTTATATTTGTCCAAACTTTTTGACAATGGGGCCAAGAATATCAAATTAGGGAAAAATAAATAAATGTGGGTACAAAATATACACAATATTTTATTCAGTTGTAGATTTCAAACATAAAATGCTCTTGCAGGTTTTCCAGATCAAACAAAGAACACCGAACCATCATCTTTTTATTGATTTTTTTGTGTCTTTTTATCAACAAGAACCAGACATGGCTCACTCTTGATTTATTTTGTAAAGTTTATTAAATGATAGTACCCAAGGCTGTGAGGGCCGGTCTCCTGCAACTTTTAGATGCGTTTCTACTTTAACACACCTGAGTCAAATAATGAGGTCATTAGCAGGACTCTGGAGAACTTTACTGCATTTAGGAGGTGATTCAGCTGTTTGATTCAGCTGTGTTGGACCAGGGAGACATCCAAGAGTTGCAGGACACCGGCCCCAGGATTGCCCACCCCTGCTCTAGTAGCCTTTATTTGATAGTGAACTGACTATTGGTGGTGGTATTTTAGTCTCTTTTTAAAATAAATTACATTCAAAAAAGTAACCTGGATGAATACTTTGTGTTGCACTTTATATTTTTTCATATGCTTGGCAAACCAAAATGAAGATATTCTTGAATTGAGCTCAAGGGCCCCCTAAAATCGTTCCAAGGGTCACAAATGGCATTTTAGAAATCCCTCCTCTCAGTCCTCGTCTACATCTAACCAGGATATCTGATAAACTGAATAGATATTGTGAAAACTGTAGCAAAACTGTAACTGTAGTTATTTGTGAGCATATTAATGTTCACAAAAAACATTTACTGTCCTTAATTTTTCAGCATGCAGTTTTCCTTTTTAAATAAACCAAAGACATTATACCACTTATTAAATAAACATTTCTTATCACAAAACACAATTGTGCATATTTACCTCGTTCTGCTTTCCAAAGACGTTATTTTAAGAATTTTCCTGTAATTCCTTCATTTTAGCATTCCAGAGAACCCACGAAGAAGAAATATACTTTTATGCAAAATGACCACAAGGTGTCACTGTTGGACCAACAAATGAGCAGAAGAATTTTAATTCCTCTCCATTTAAAAGCACTAAAAACGAGCGATGATGAAAAAAAACAAACAAAAAAAAAAACTCCAGCCGATGTAAATGTTTCCTGTAGGTGTTGTTTTAGAAAGAGAAGGAGTTTTTAAAGAGACAAAGCGGTAGATTACTGTCGTGGAAAAAAACTATTTCCAAGCACTGTCCAGGTAAAATCACTCAATCAGGTTTATTCATGAATTGTGCACAACTCGGAGAGCTCATAAGAGAATCAATAATCAAGGCAGTCTGGATGCAAAGCTCTGCCAGGCAGAGGCAACACATGAGTTTTATGCAAGGATGAGGGATGGCAGCTGCGGAAAACAAACTTCCAACCTCATACAGGTAACCCAAACAGTTATTTTGGTGAGAGTTCACAAGCATTTCATATAACATGACTAGCATATGTGACCTTATTGTAATCTTTCAATCACAATTACATATATGTATATATATATATATTTTTTTTTTTTACAAAACTGAACCTGTAAACCTTTTCTGTGACAACCTCAAAATCTAAAAATGATGATCCACAACAACCTTAGGCAAACCTGGCTGACAAACCTGTCATGCATTAAAAGGAGTTGTTTTTTTTTTTGTAAAGAATAATGCATAATATAGTTTTATGTTATATTTTTCAGTTTCTGGCAACCATCAGCCTCTGTTGGCGCCTCTTCCTGCAGCATCTGACGATGTAACATTTCATCACGTTTCACAGGTAAATATTAATTGGCATAATGGGAATTTAAAATAAAGATTTTCAACTCTTCTTGAGAGAAAAAACGTTAAATGGAAAAGCACAAAGAATTAAGAAATATTCTTAAATTGACAATATATACACTCATAGCCCAAAATATCACTTGATTCACAAATTATCGCCACATATACAAGAAACAGTTCAAGCATTTATAGTACAACTAAATAGAACAAACAAATATACTTAAATGAGAACCAAAGAGTTTATAAGAAAGCAGTTAACTGGGAGACATTTTATTTTGCTGTAAAGCACGGTGGTGGAAAGCATGATGATTTGTTTTATTTCTACTACAGTCTCTACTAGATTTTTTTAAGTGCTACATTTGACCAATAGAAATTGTAACAATAAAAATATTGTTTTAGAAGTAAACAAGAGAAACTGTCGAGTTTTAAAGGTTCTCTTCAAGTTTTTATTTTCAGTACGTACACTGTAAAACATCTGAGTCACATTTGTGTCAATTATCTTCTACTCTTTAAGTCAAATATACTTAAGTTTTAGATTTTGAACCTAATAAAGTTCATTATGAGATCAGAAATTTTGTTCATGCATTTGAAACAAGAATACTTAAAGCAAAATAAGTAGTTATTTTATCTTGATTATGTGAGTATAAAATAACAGAGAAATGTGGCTCTTTAACAAGGTGAGGGCAGATTTTGTCTTCCATATTTTGAAATAATTGGTTTAAATTGCAGCATTAAGTTAAAGCTCACAATTCAAGATTAACAAACTTAAAAAACAATGTTTAGATAACTTCTCTTGCTGTTAAATCAACTTCATGATTGATTAAAACCAAAACAATTTTCATGTTGACTTAAATTGCATTTTCAAGGCAGCAGGTGGACTTTCATTTTCACATGAAACCACCTTCAAATGTTTTACAGTGTAACCATGTCAATAATATTAGTAACAAAATAAAAATATATACACTAATCAAACATAAAAACTAACTCCTCCAGTATAGACATTGTACATTTCAGTCTCGAAAACATAATTTGTCCTTTATGTTACTATTATCTTACAGTTAAACATTTACCTTCAGTTATGTTTAGCAGTCGACAATATCGACACAATAAGATGAAAACTAACATCTTCTATTTAATCCATTTATACAACATATCCAATTATATTCTAAGCACTAAAAACAAATAGTTTATTTACTGTATTCCAGCAAGAAGAAACTAAGCTAGTCTTGCAGAAACAAGTGAAAAAGGAGCGAGAAAGCTGCAGCCTAGATGTGAAGGTGGAGGTCAACATCAGCACCGACTGTGGAGACCTTTCTTCTGGTGAGTTGACCTCCCATCGGAGTTTTAGCTGCTTCTGGTTGGTTTTTAGTGATTTCTAAAGGACCTTTGATCCTGACGATAATGTTGTGGCTGCAGTTTTTTTTTTAAATTTATTTTTAAACGTTTTTAGATTTGATTTTTATGGTAAATCAAAGAAAGCAAGATATTACAGCCAATTATAGCAAATTTATGTTAAGAGTTTATACTCAACATAAGTATGCAATTTTTTTGAGAATTTAATTATTTTCTATTAATTATTTTATTCAGAAAATGTAAACTTGAAACTTCAGAGGCGAATGTGCATTGCGGATCCATTATACTTACAGAACTTCTTTCTCTTTCTGTCCTTTTTTAGCCGGGGATCAGAGTGAAGAACCTCCTCCTGCTGATATTGTCATTGACACCAGTACCAGCACCTTACTGTCCTCCTCGCAGTCTTCCCCGTCTCCAACTGACACCACAATAGATCTGACCTTCAGGCCTCGTGCAAAACGGAAGGCCATGAAACCTTTGAGCAGCAGTTTTCCCACCGGCAGCATTGGCGTTCAAAGCCCCGTTAGCAGGGAGTTTACAGAGTGCCTTCCTGGCAGCGAAATAAAGCCAGAGGAAACTACAGATGACAGCCTTCATCCTTCTAATCTGGCAGCTGCTGTGAAATCAGAAGAACCCGGCACTGACCTTAACCTGGACCTGGACCTGGCCTGGATGCAGGAGCGGGTCAGCCATCTTGGTGCAGCTTACGCAGTTGCACAGCTGGGTTTGGGGAACACAAACTCTGGACATGCTTCGTCCTCCTTTCCTTTGCAGGGAGAGGCAGATGCTATAGACGGTCCAATGGCTGTCACTCATGAAGTGGCTGCTTTTGCGCCATCTTTTGACATGGCTGCCGTCATCGCCGCACCACATCCTCCTCCGCCCTCCCACTGTACAGTTTCGGCAGCTAGGACACCTAGCCAGCGGCGGCCACCCAGGAACGGCGCTGCGATTAATAAGGAGCTCCTGGTGTGCGCGGTGTGCCGGCTCGTCTTCCCAAATGCTGCTGCCCTGGAGCAGCACCAGCAGATTCACACGGGGCAGAGACCGTACACCTGCCCCCACTGTGGGAAAGGGTTCGCCCAGCCTAACAACCTGAGGGTCCACCTTCTTGTCCACACCGGTGAGAGACGCTACCGCTGTACACTGTGTGGGAAAAGCTTCATCTCTTCAAGTCACCTGAAGAGGCACCGAACAGTTCACACGCAGGAGAAACCCTACAGCTGCTCCCGCTGTGGACAGTCCTTTAGCCAGATGTGTAGCGTTCGAAGACACCGGCAGCAGTCCCAGTGTGGCATGTAGATGGTGTTTAATCTTCTCTTAAGCCAGACTAAATATTCAGTCTTCTGTGTATCTGTGTGTGTGTTAATCGATCTTCTGCTTGAACAAAGGACATTAGACTTACTGCTGTCTATTTCATGACTGGTGAATTTATTGTTTTCAATGTTGTTGTCAAAGCTGTCTTAATGCAAATGATTCTCGTTTCCAAAACATTTCCCTGTTCATACTTTTAAATGGACAAAGTGAAAAGATTACCTTTTTTTGTTACCCAAGTAGGTTCCAAACTGTGAGGCGCCGTTTGTAACGTTACACAGTCAAAAATTAAGAGCGATAATTTCAGTTAATTAGTCTGTCAAATTGGGAGTTCATTTTTCAAAGTCACATTTTCACCAGCTTGTTCGTTCATTTATGTCAGAATTTGAAACTAAATATTTAATTAGCAAGCTAAATATTTTGTTAGCAAAACACTTAGCTTCAAACCAAACATTTAATTAGCAATCTAAATGTTTAGCTTCTAACTAAATAACCCAGTTATTTAGTTTGAAACTAAGCATTTAGTTAGTAAGCTAAATATTTAGCTCCAAACTAAATATTTAGCTAAGCCAAATATCCAGTTTACTAACCAAATCTCTATCTCTAAATGTTTTGTAAGCAAAATAATTAGCTGACAGCCAAGCATTTACCCTAAAGTTAAATATAGTATTAAACTCAATTCTTTCACTACTTACCTATGACCTAAATATTTAGGTTAAAGCTAAACATTTAGTTGGCAAACTAATTACTATGCTTGCTAACCGGCATGTGAATTTGCTCTATACTGGAAATTCACATGCCAATCTTGACTATTGGCATGTGATTATTAGCTTTTATTCATCTCTGAAATAAATGGTAAATGTTTAACTTTGAACTAAATATTTAGCTTAGTGTTCAAAGTCAGCTACTTGGCTTTAAACTAAATAGTTAGCTCACTAACTATATTTTTAGTGTGAAGCTAAATATTTAGTTATTAAGCTAAATATCTGCTGACTAAAGGTTTAGGTTGAAATTTTGATACTTAAAAATAAATGAATAACATTGTGAAATATGACTTTAAAAGAATGAACCCCCATTTTTCCCTTACGACAGGTTAAATAACCTAAATTATTGTTGCTAATGTTTGACTGTAACTTTACAAACCGGCCCCCATATCTAACTGGGTAAGTGATCACAAACTATATAAATGGCAACCACAATAAAACATGTGAAGTTCTCCAATTGTTGTTGAAAGAAGTTGCAGTGTTTTCTTTATTGCTCCAATAAGAATCAAGACATTGACTTATCCTACATGATAATCATAATTACATAAATACAAAAATAATTCTCATAATTATTCATAAGTAATCATCATAAGTAATTCACCAGAACCAACATGATCTTTTTAATATTAAACCTACTTTCAAAGCAAAGCTCTGAGTCTATAGCCTTTTTCTGAACTTTATTAACTGAGACAGCAATGAAACAAGACACATTTTTTGTCAGACAGTTAAATCAGTCTATTTGATAAATTCCACAAAAATAAAGGGAAAAAAATATCAGATTTATTTATTATGTCTTTAAAATGATAAAGTTTCATGCGGAATGTTTACTGTCTCTAAGTAATGAGGGGAAGCCCAGTGATGATGTCACGGCTTTGGAAACCTCTGATTGGCTAACTGACATGTTTGAGTTAAAACTGCTTTAATATGAAACGCTTTAAAACGACAGCTGTGGCAAAGTGTTCTACAGATAAAATAAACAAACACTCAAAATATAGAATAAAAATAGAAATAATTTGTCATAACCCCAGAATTTCTTAAATGTATCACCTTTACTGTGATAAATCTTTTTAATTTGGACATTTTACTGAGAAAAGGCTTACATCTCATGATATTTTTATGAATTAGTTAAATCTACTTTACCTTTTCAATAAAATGAGCTTAACGTGTAGTGTGAGTCTTCTTAATATCAGTATTAGTTACAATGAAATGCAGCAAAATAAAATATTGTGAAAATGTGTCAAAATAAAACCCTACGTATCAGCGTTGTGTTTGTATTTCTTTGAATGTAATCTTCATAATATACCAGTTAAAAATAGTGTATAGTAGATTATTATGGTGGCCTTGAAGGATCAACAAAAGGCAAAAGCCACAACATATTTTTTGTTGTGTTGTTTTTTCCTTCACAAAACCACTGTTACTTTCTTTTAAAATATAAGTATGTTCGTTGTTTTCGCATCAACAATTTGTCAAGAGAACAGGCTGCCAAGTACATTATATAGCTTAATTACGCACACACTGATGTCTATTTCTGATAATTATGATGATTTTCTGCTTACAGCTAATGAAGAAATTAAAATCAGAATTTTACACCAGAGCAATAAAAACAAAATATATTTTCTTACACATTTGTTAAACCTGTCAATGTTGTGACAGTATAACATAAAGCAGAGGAAATCCTCTGCTTTTCAATGCTCAGTCGGAAACAACCAATCAAGAGCCAGGAGGAGGGTCCTAGTGCTGTCAATCAAGCTCATGCTCCTTCTTGCTCTTCCCCATAGCAGAATGCTAATGCTAGTTAGCATGGGCACTGATGATGGTGGATAAACTGTTTTCCTGTCACGGTAAATCTCCACTTCTCGGGTATTTTAAATTGTTTCTCCATCATCAGCACTTTTACCAGAACATTCCCAAGACTGTTTGACAGCGCTAAGACCCGCCTCCTGGCTCTGATTGGTTGTTTTCGGTCAGAGCAGTGCATTTCTTCAGAAGCAATAGCAGTCAGGAAGGTGGAGGAGATCGAATTTTCACAGATTATCTGTCTAATATTATAGTCTCACAATACAGTGACAGCATTAAATACGTAAAAACTTTTCTGTAAACGCTACATACTGTAGTTTTAGTGAAAAGTGTGTTTAATAACTGCTTAAAGGTTATTTTCCAACAAACCTCACTGGAACAGATATTTTAACTGATCAAACATTAATTTCTACATATTTTATTTGATGAGTTATGTAACATGATTGTATAAGTGCTGGACTTGAATAAACAAGAGTCCAAGCTAAAAATGTTGAGATTCAACCACAATTAAATTCTGTATTGTTTTCTCTGTGTCGTATTGGGAGTAACATTGGCATCTCTTAATGTTCTTTGATATTTGGCTTAAAATACCCGAGAAGTGGAGAAAATATTTATTAAAGGAGAACTGCAACAATTCTGCCAAATAATTCATCAATATTTTACAATTTTAAACTTCCTTGTGTCATTGTTGGATTTAAGCTCATAGTATCGACTGTTTTCTATGAATGAACATAAATTAAGGAAAACAGAGCAAATGAGGACAGATCAGAATGAGAATGGAAGACAGGGACACGACGCCTCGGTTGAGCCCGATTTAACACAAACAGGAAGCTGACGTCAACGGCAAAGGAAACCATAATCTGCACTTGCTAGCAACCTTCCTGTCTCACTTTCTCCCCCATAAATGTGAATTAAATATTCTTGAAAAGTAATCTTTTCTTTTTGTTCAAGTGTTTTAGCACAGATAAGTATGAAGAAATTTAAATTCAAATTAAACAATGTCACCAGAAAATGTCAGTAGAATAGCTGTTATTTAAATATACTTTTAAAATCCGATATTAATTATGCTTAAATGAAGACAGACGATAAATATGCTTTGAAATATTGACCTGTGTTCAGATGATTTGTCTTGGAAAATGGAACATTTTTTTTCATTTTCATCTCAAGAGATTTAGGATGATGTCATAATTTACGGATATTCACATTGCAACATGTTTATTATAATTTAATCATGCTTTTTTTCTTCATAGTATTTCAGCTTGGACCATTTAAAGTCAGTGTGAGTAAAGGAGAATTTGCACGTCACAGTTTTCATCCATTTCTTTGTCAAAAATAGTTTTTATTTGCAGATTGGCAGGTTATTAAAAGGAGAGGAAGCGGTCTGATTTGTTTGAAGAGAAGTTCTGTGAGGTTATTATTATCGTTTCCTCTTCCTGTGACGGAAAAAAGTCAGATTGTGGTGAAGAAATCACTTTGCTGTCAGGTAAACCTATTCCAGGGGTCTTCAACCTGTAGTTCTGGGGCCATAGGTGGATCTTTGGACCTTCCACAATGGCCCCATTGCTCTTCATACCTTTGGCTAAAAATAATAAACAACCAATAAGTATTTTTAAAGTAGATATCATGATGGCTTGCAGTATTTAACTTTTTTTTTTCATGGAATGATTGCATTGAGTTTCCATAACAGAATGATACAAAGTTTCAGTAATATTGTTCAGATCTATTTTATTACATCAGTCTCGACAAATATTAATATCCTATAAAAGAACATTTATTGGTACTTCTTTTTAGCAAAGATTTTATTACAAAACCTAAACACATTATAATTGGGGTTCTTTAAAAAAAAAAAAACAGATTTAATGGAGTAAATCTTTATTAAAAATTATAAATTGTGTTGGAATGTTAGCAGCTCCAAATGATGATTGTTTTAGCTGAACTAAACGGAGAAACGCCTCTTTTGAAAGGTGGAAGATTCCAAGTTATCCAAAGCTGGTTAGTAATTTAAAATGATTCAAACTGGAAATGTTTTTATCTATGTAATAAAATGTTAATATTTGTTGATATTAACCTCTATAAATCTAAAAAAAAGACTTCCTAAGGTGGATTATTCAACATCAAGTTATGCTGGTGGATTCTGGCGGCTGCATCAACCCAGTTTTTCAACTGATCCTCCTGACCTGATCATGGGTGATGATGATGATGATACCGTCTTTTGACAAGCTGAAGAGGTGGTCTGAAACCGCCCACAGCGTCAACCACAGTCACTAGAGTAACACGGATGTTGATCGGCTGAAAAAAGAGGAATAAACACACCTCTTGTGAAAGTGTACATGTTTAATATCCTCCCTTTAACGTGATTTTATTATTTTATTCAACTGACATGTTTGAAATTGATAAAGTCAGTTGTACTTCTGGCAGTTTGTATATCACTAAATCAATGTGAGGGATGTACATAATTAATCTTCTTACGATTAAGTGTTAATTAATGGTTTATTAGATTAAAATTAGTTTCAAACGATGAACTGATAGCCTCGTCTTAAACAGTATTTAGGTGCTGTAACTTGGTCTCCACCCAGCAGGGGGCGCCACTGGTTGTTATCCATCAGCGGCGCTTTTGGTAGAGAAATCAAGATGGTGGAGATATAGCAGAGCGTGAAAGAGAAACGGTCCAAATAGAGTCGGGCGTGGGATTTTGTTTTGAAATATAAACACTCGACAAGCTACTTAATTTGATTTGAAAAGTAAATACTCAAAAAAATCCTGAAGTTTGACCAAATAACATTTCTTCAGCTGGGCTACATGATGGAGCAGCGTCAATTTCTGCCTGTTTTGTTCTGCAAAAACCAACCATGACCATTAATAGTCGCCTTTAGTTTGATCACTTTTAAGTTTGTTGGTTTTCATGGACAAATAGCCACTACAGTAAATTTTCAAACGGATTAATCCACAAAATTCAGTTGTTAAAATTTTCTAGCTAACAGTAGTTTGGTTACTGAGCAGAAAACGCCAACAAAGCTTTAACACGTTTCTAAATAGAAGACAGAACTGTAAATGTTCCCTGAATCATTGTCTTTATTTTTATTTTCTGGATTTTATTTTTATTTTCTGGATCTTGTGGTTCAAGATGAATATAAAATATCTGGCCAGAGTTTATGGGTGACATTTTGTTAACTTTATTGATTAAACGGGAAAACACACAGGGGGTACTTCTTGTATCCTTTGCAATATTGGAAGTTGTGCCAGTTTTGCATATTTTCAACGGTGGGGGAAATCCAGTTGTCGGTAATTTGTGATTTGCACCTATCCTCTTCCTTTCATATCGGTGAATGTAAGAATGTCAATTTGTAAAAGTCTCATTTTCTGTCACTAGGTGTACGTACAGTCATTTCTGCAAATATGCAGGACAACACGTAGAGGCACTGGGAAACGATCTGTTTTTTAGATTTAAAAAAATGTGAAAGGTAAAACTTCCATAATTCCCAATTAACTATCAAGCCTCAAATATGCCAAAATATGAGCAAAATAAAGTTAAAAGAGCTGGAAACAGATGAGAACAACATGCACTCCAACTATTGGGAATCAGGGCTATTTCAGTTAACTAATACTAATAAAATAACAAACTGAAATTAAAACTTTTTTGTTAACTGAAATAAATATAAACGGTAATTAAAAAAAACTATAACAAACTGGAACTATAGCATGCATTTTTAAAATTAAAACTTAACTTATAGATCTGATGTCCTTTGTTTTTATAGGAAAACAAGTTCAAACCTTGAATAGATTACTCAAGTAGAACAGCAATCAGTTGTTGTTCAACAATAGTTGAATAAATTTTTTGAAAATTGTATCTTCTTTTGCGTATTCATTACCCAATCAATGTTTACATAATCACAACACTTTGACCTACTTGAATTTTGCACCTAAAATTAACCAAAATAAGAAAAAACTAAAACTGCTACTATGACTAATAAAATTTAAACTAACACTAATATTTAACCAATAATAACTAATAAAAACTTGAAAACACACTCTAAAACGAGTTGGCCCACGAAGCTGTTTGCGACATGCTATGGTCTACTTCGTGAGGAAATATAGGTTATCAAATTATGTTATTTACACGTCCTATCGTGGCGAGCACATTATTTTGCAGCAGCAGCATGCATAAAATGCCTCTGCAGCAGTTTACCTTGCAGTAGCATCAGAAGATACCACTGCTGCAACAGTTCAGTTTGATGATGCTGCTGCTGCTGCGTCAGTTGGCTTTGCAGTTGCATCATGTGGACTTTCAGAAAAACGATGAACTGCTTCTCAAGTTTGGTCAAGCTGCTAAAGCTCTGTGTGGGCGTGTTACTGTTTTAATATTATGTTGTTTTACACAACTGATTCTGAACTAAGTTGTATTTTTGCTTTAACCAGAACAACCATCTCCAGGAAAGTACTGTTTTTGCTTCTTTATTTTTTGATCTGCATGATTTACTTTAGCTCAGTTCTTCTTAGGATCTCTTCATGTTTTTTCGACACACTTTATTTCTTTATTTGCTCGCAGTACTTGAGTATCATGACCGGAGTTGGGTGGTAACTAGTTAAGTTACAGAGCAAAATATTTTTTTACTCTTTTCTAGTGTAAATAGTTTAGTACACTAGAGATAAGATAAAACTAATTTACAAGTAACTTTTCAGCAAGACATAGGAGCTTGGTTTAAGTAAATAATTCCTTAATATTATATGCTAATATATTGGCAGCAGATTTCTACACTTATAGCAAGATGTTTTTTCCATTAGTAAAATAATCTGCCAGCAGAACTAGTACTTCTTCACTAATATTAAGAAATTATTGGCGTAAAACAAGCTCCTATATCTTCCTTGAAAGACATTTCGACTAGAAAGTAGACAAAAATACTTAAGATTTTGTGTTTTTGCAGTGTACTCAGTTACATTTACTTGAGTATAAAATTATGCATTTGAGGAAATATGAGGAAATAAACAAAAGCAGCGAATGGAAAACTAAATGTATTCACCAAAACCACGGCAGTGACAAAAAACACAAAAACCACATCCAGCTGTTTTGTCAGTTTCAGTTTAGCTTTAAACAAGCTTTAAAGTTAACTGAATTTGGAAAAACTTTCTCTGAAACTCTGAAACCCTTTTACTGTCTAATTTTTCAGTGACTGGTGTTTCAACCTAACATCAAATAACAGAAAGATTTAATATGTGTGGATGGGATTCAGCATGACGCGCTCTTTGGATGGAAGAGGCATAAACCTGAATGTCAAAGTAAGGACAGACAAAACGACCATTGCTTTTATGGCCCACGAGGCCAATCCAGTCCTAACACATTTAGCAGGGTTTTTTTTATGGCCACAACACTCCACCACCACACTATTTCGACAGTGTTGGGTCATTATTCATACAAAAATAATTAAAAAATTTTTAAATTTTTTCCAAAAAATTTGTAAAAAAAAAAATTTTTTTATTAATAAATTTAAATTTTTAATAAAAAAAAAAAAAAAAAAAAAAAAAAAAATCAGATATTTATCTCAATGTTCTTTTCAAAATCAGAAATGTTAGTTTTTTTTTCAAAGAAATTTCTGTAATTTATTTGTGTTATGGCCACAACATTCCATCATCACCCTATTATGACGGTGTTGGGTCATTGTACATACAAATAATTAAAAGGAGTACATTTTTGCCAAAAAAGTTTTAAAAGTCTAAATTTTTAGAGTAACACATTTTCATTTTTTCTAAAAAAAAATAAAATAAATAAAATTATATTTATCTTAATCTTCTTTTCAAAATCAGAAATGTTAACGTTTCTTTCAAAAACATTTCAGACAATTTCAAAATCGGAGTTTTATGACGGGAATTTACTCCATTTTTTTTCTATCCACAATGGCCGTTGTAGCTACGGCTTAAAGCAGGTAGCACACGTCTCTCAAGAGCAACGGACCAAATGAACGTCTGTTTTTTAAAAGAATTGCTAGCTTACCTCTCTGGCATCGGACTTTCGTTTTATTTGTTTAGTTTCACGAGCTTGCTGTTATTATCGGCAGACTTGGTGGCTCAGTTACACTTTGAGCACTTCCATATAACGACGCCAGGCAGGTTGTGAGCATGTTAGCATTAGTAGCGTCACCATAATTTCTTCTTCCGCTTGTCCGGTTACATTTCAAAATAAGAGCATCAACGTAAATCACACTAATGGTAGCAGCTTTTCAGGGCTACATGTTCCTACCTTGCCATTACGTTAAAAAAGAAAAATCCGTTTTGGTTGCTGAAATAATGTGAAACTGACATAAGTTGTTAGAACCAAGTAAAAAAGATATTTTAAAAATATATAATTAAAGAATAATGGACTTAAATTGGCCTTAAAAAGACAAAGAAATTGTACTCTTGAATTATTATATATTTTAAGTTTTTAAAGGAGTCACAGCAGATAATTTCAATAATTTTCAAAGATTTCTGTTTTTGAGTTGTCTTGTACAGGACAAATGACTCATTAATTGTGGAAAGCGTTTATCAGTCTCCTTTTTAACATCTGAAAACCTGACATTTCAACTTTTTATATCTACCATAAATGTTGTGTCATTAAGTTGAATTACTGCAGTTTGGATCCTTCAAAAATTATTACACTTAATTAACATTTCCATTTTTAACATTTTGCTTTGATAAAAATTACAACTTTTAAGAATTAGAAACTGCCCAACTAAGCAGATTAAATTCATATTAGTTTATTTATACAGTGTCACACCACAACAAATGTCATCTCAAGGTACTTTACAAGTCAAACAGGTCTAATTCACAGACAGAATAAAATCATACTATAATGTTACAATGATGTTTGTGTGTGATGCAAACCATTTGACAAGCATAGGCAGTTTTTTTACACACAGGTACAATAAATAATCTCTGTTCATATTTGAACACAGATCTTCAACACGGAGAGAAAGACACTCAATGTATATGAAGATGGAGGATCCTGCAGGCTAGTAGTTATAGAGGTTTCTGTTGCACGACGGGCTGCTGCCGCCGACTGTCAGGCGCTCCAGAGCTGTTCATGCACAAAGAGGAGGCAGATTAAACAAACTTCACATGAGCTAAGATTGTACTTACAGCAAAGCGCCAACAGAAAGTTTATTATAGGCATAAAAATGGTTAAAGAACAAATGAAGCATAAATTAGCTAAATTCTTGATGTTTTAATTATAAGAAATTCACTTATTATCCTCAGTGACAGGTAGTAACTAATTACATTTATTCAGTTACATTTTCTTGAGGAACGTTTTGGAGGAGTTTTACTAAAACATATGTTTTACTTTTACTTGAGGGATGTTATGAAGTGTCACTACTTTTACTGGAGTAAATAAAAAACCAGTAAACCAATCAGTTTGATCAGGACATAATTTGAAACACCGGCAAATCAAAGAGATCTTGTAAAATCAAACTTCTCCATTTGTAGCTATTAAATAAGCAATATATTTTCTGTATGTGCAGAAATATTTCCACCATGATTAAAAAGTTTGAGAGGACAAAATCTAAAATATGACATTTAGTCAGAAAACTTTCTGTTGGCATCTTCTGACATAATATCAGGTTACCTGAAAATCTTTTCTCTTCATCTTCGTTCTTAGCGACACTCTTCCCTCGATGGTAGGAAACTGTTAGGGACCAGAAGAAGGCAAAACTGAATCAAAAATGTAATGTACATTTTTAAATAGGCAACCTGGCAACCCCTTACAATTACATATAATTTTTACCCTCTATTTATTTAGAAATAAATATATAGTCAACTAAATCTACGTATTTTTAAGTGAATCTGTTTTGTAAAAATGATTAAAATGTACATTACACTAAAACAGAATTACAAACACTGTCACTTTATGATACTTATGTTATATAAGCTTGATTTTTAAATAAATAGGAGAATTTAACTGCTGCTTAAAGAGGTCGGTTTTAGGTCAAATAACGCAGAGGCAATGAAGAGCAGTTACTCTGCCTTCATTTCAGAGACCTTAAAACAAAAGCAGACCACCAACTGTCTGTTTATGTGATTATGAGAAGTCCACGGATTTTTTGTTTTTCTAGTTGTCATAGAAGAACAATGTAACAGGGCTTTGTTTTACTAATGTTATACAGGGTGGGTCATAAGTTTCCATACATAGGAGAATGTAAAATGTTTATTTCTTTTATATTTCAGATACCCAAGAAGATGCGTTTGACAAAAGAGCCAAGAATCAAAATTATACCGACGGCTGGATTGGGAAGCAGTCGCATGGTTGCATGAAACTTCAACAGGAAACATGGAACCAGCATCACATGCGACACTGTGGCAAAACTTATTTGCAAGTTTCAGAAAACTGGAAGTGCTGCAGATCAACCAGGAAGTGGTCCAAGACGTGCAGCGACTACACCAAGTCCCACAAAAATAAAAACAGTTGTCCAATATAAGAATGTTTATTTTTTCTACCTATGGAAACTTATGGCCAACCATGTACATGTGAAGTTTTTCAAAATCTGTTAATTTACTCTTCAAATTTATTTTATATAGTCATAAATATATTTTCTCCAGACATCTTTTTGCTGTATAAGTTACGCCGCTCTTGGCAGTTGGTGGTTACCGTAACAACCAGTAGCCGACAGCTCGAGCCTAACTAGGTAAGGTAATACGGTAAGTATTAGGATAAACTCTATGTTTTCTTTACAAGTATTATATTTTAACATATATTTTTGACTATTTTAATTATATATGGGGTTTCAAAAGCAATTTTGCCATGTTTTGTTTATTTTTGTAACTGTTATTATAATTAATCTACGTTTTATCTGCGTTTAATTTTACAATTGTTAACTGTTGTCAGCTGCTCATTGGGAGCCATTGCTCTGTAGTGTATTTAGGGATATTTAATGTATTTTATTTAATATACAGGGGTTGTAGCTGCTGGACTGATGTTAACAACCAACTTGATTTTCTCTGTCGTTAGGCATATTTTAATTTTTGATGCAAAGTAATGTTTCAGTTATCAATTGTGTGGTAATCCTTAAATGTTACAAAGATTGTGATTTTATGTCCTGCTGTAAAAATATATAGTTATTGTTATAATATGGAGAAAATAGCTTGTTCCATTGGTAGATTATTTAATCTTTAACATAAATAGGTTAAAATGTCTTGTTCCACTATCGGATTATTTGCACTTTTCACCAATTTTAACATTATTGACTTAAAACAAGATCCTATATATAGTACTGAAACGTTACTTGTAAGTTAGTTTGGTCTCACTTCATATGTATTCAAGATATTTGCACTAAAAATACTTGGTAAATGTGAATGCAAAGTTGTTATGAAGATACAGAGATATAACACATAGTACACACGTGATAAAAATGCTTTATAGAATAATTTTAAGCAAGCAGTTAACAGAAAAAATAAAAGTGTGTGACTCACCACTGTGACTTTGTGTGGGCCCGACCCAGCGATGTTGCCTCCTGTCTGATACTGAAAACAGTAATTTTGCGCCGTTAAACCCACAGTTTTCGCTGGCGTACCGGCATGTTTCACAACTCCTCTTTTTTTGAATACAAGGTTAGCTAAATAGGATTAGAAGTATGAATAATGTGTGCGCGTGTACTCACATCTCTTCTGCAGGGCCCTGACAGTGGGTTTGGTGAAGCGCATTAGTAAAAGGACCAGGAGGACGATGCTGAGCAAAGCTATCACCACCTTACAGGCCGTCAGCTGCCCCTCAAAATCTGGGAGCTTCTCAACTGGAGACAAACAGACATTATTCTGTAAAGTCTTAATGCTAACATCAGGTAAATTATCTACCAATCATGAACAGTATCTAATACTGTGGGGTTTAAATAACGTATTTTGGACAGACTTCTATGAAATTTTGCAAAGATTCACCAGTGTGTTAATGTCAAGTTTATTTCTATGCAGAGTTTGGTATCAACTAATTAGATGTACTCCATTACATTTACTAGAGTAACTGTTTGGAAAACATTTACTTTAAGGAATATTTTTACCACGTTGTACTTTTTATTTTTAGTTGAGTAATTACACTTGAGTAAAATTTCTGGATTTTCTTCCCACTGAATTAAAAACAAAAATGATTTAAGCAAAAATTCACCAGACGCAGACACACACACAGCAGTTCCTAATACAGTTTCATAAGTTTTTCTTGAAAGAAACTGACTTGGAAAAATGTTATTTTTCCTGATTTTGTTATTTTTTTGTGAATTATATATATATATATATTTTTTAAAATGAACTGTATACTTTTGTCTGAGGGAGGCCTGTCACAATAGCATAGTTTATCACAGTTTTGTGATAAACGATAATATTGTAGTTTACACATAATTTTCCAGTAATATAATCTTAATGGCCTAATAGTACAAGAACACATCCATAAAGATCAATAAACTTTAAATTCAAAAAAATATTTTATATTTGAGCTGGAAGACATTTTAAATACGCAAAATTACTTAACAAAATAACACAAACAACAAATAAAATTAATTATGAAGTGTCTGTAAACAAAATTATCCTTAAAAAAATGACCCGTTGAGACCAAAACACCAGAATGAAGAATTTTATCATCCAGTTTTAGTAGAAAGAGAGAAAAGAAGAAAAGCGATAAATCATGCAAATGGAAATTATTGAGTTTGTTTTATTTTATCATGAAATTAATTGATTTTTTTTAACTTATCGTGACAAGCCTATTTGGTCCAACTACCTATGTAATTTTAAAATATTAAATAATTTATATTTTTCTCAGTTACTCTATACTTGAGTAGACTTTTTACTTTTTTACTCTTACTTGAGGAATTTCTTGGATGGCTACTTTTTACTTTTACTTGAGTAAAAATATGATGAAGTAGTTCTGCTCTTCAATTCAGAACTACTTGCCATACTTGCCAATTCAAAAAGGCAAGTATGCAGTTTTGAATTGGCAAAAACACAAAAACAAACCAGATATTGAAAGCTAAGTGTTTCCTTAGCTTTTAATATCTGTTAACTACAACTATAGTTAACATGGTCACTTGTTCATTTTCTTATTCTCGGATACTCTACTTGTTTTTATAGCACTTTTAAAACAGGTTGAATCTGCATGAAAGTGCAGTTGCAAAAGATCCTGAAGAAAAGAAGGGACCAGTCCGCTCAGAGCTTCATAAGTCATTAAAGGAATCTATCCAAAACAAAACAGGCAGCTAGTACAAAACAAGCCAATACGCTGTATTAGGAATTTATCTATGCCTTTATGCAATGAGGTACAAAAAGCCAATAGCGATTTAATAAAGGTATGAATATTTCCTTAAAGATGCAGCATGTAAACATATTTAAAAAAATATTTGTCCCATTTTTGTTAAAACTTTTATCATGTTGTGACAGTATAATATTAGACAGATAATCTGTGAAAAGATTGGAGTGAAGAAATGCACTGCTCCTGACCAAAAACAACCAATTAAAGTCAGGGGGAGGGACTTAGTGCTGTCAATCATTCTTGTGTACCCACTGCTAAATGTAAGCTGTGGAGCAACAACTTACTGTTAGAGAAAAAACGTTTTTCCACTGTCATTGGTGGCTATACTAACTAGCCTCAGCAATTGTGTCAGGCTTTGTTATCGTGAACCGGCGGGTAAGAGTGATTGACAGCGCTAAGACCCTCCTCCTCACCCTGATTGGTTATTTCTGCAGTGTATTTGTCCAGATGGTATTTGGGGAGGTTTTTTACAGATTATCTGCCTTATATTATATTGGCGCAACATAATAAACTTGTAAAAAAAAAAAAAAAAAAAACACTTTTTATAAAAGTAATATACTGCAACTTAAAAAAAAAAAAAGATTTAACAGGTGGCAAAAACTTAATTTAAAAACTTTAAAAATTTTAAACAGCTATAAAACATAACAGCAAGATTCCTAACATAAGTCAGGCAAAATGGGAGCTAAGGAGCTAAGTGTGTATCCTGAAATTTTATAGTGCACTGAATTAACTTTCTTAAACACAGATATAATCAGAGGCAGGTAGAGTACCCAAAAATTGTACTCAACTAAGAGTAACTCTATTTCAACATAATTTTACTCAAGTAAAAGTAGAAAGTAATTGTCCCAGAAATTACTAGAGTAAAAAACTATTAGGTAGAAAGTCTGTAACTGATCAAATTATCAGTCATTTTATATTTAAAAATGACATTATCAAATGGACCAAGATATAAATCTATGTTTATATTTTGGTATTTGAAGGACCAAATTTAAAATATTTTATTTTAATTTACAGTCAGTAGCTGTAAATTATCAGTTACAGACTGGTAATTTGATCAGTCTGTAACTGATCAAATTATCAATCATTTCATATTTAAAAATGACATTATCAAATGTTTATATGTATATGTATA
>CAEGAD010035168.1:0-48099 GCA_903067055.1 Poeciliopsis paucimaculata | reverse complement strand
CCAGAAATGTGCAGTTCTAGGCACAGCAAAGATACTGCGCAGAACCCTCAAGCTCCCAGGCCTCTGGTAGAGGACCCAAGCTCAGAGGATAGGAACCACCCGCGGTGGGTGAGAAGGGATTTTTATATATATATATATATTTTCAGAATATAACATACATTAATCATACATGAGAGTATGAAGCATAAGCAGTATACTCTTATCAATCCAGCAATAAAAAATAAAGACGTGCAATAACCAAAAACAAAAAACACACACCCACAAAAAAACCCCAAAAATAAAATAAAATTATAGCAGCAAGTCAGGAAACTTATCCGAAGAACTGATTACACTGCATTGAGTACAATTTACACTTAAGGATGGTATTACTTGTCCGTAAAGGCATCGGTGGCATACAAAGAAACTGGGCGAGCGTCGGGGTCGACCTTGGATATATCTGTGGTTCGTGTTAAAATATTAGCATTTAAGGAGCCCCTGAAGCCCTGGGGGCCTTATGAAGCCACTGACTTAATTTGGAATAAACTAATAAACTGAAGTTCAAATAGTTGATATTCTTTTTAATTGTGTTTTTTATTCGTTGTATTTAAGACTAGTTGTGGGTTTAAATATCATTTCACTGGCAGCGTTTTTCTGTAACAGATAATTACCCAGTAATATTTTTACATTTCCTGTCTACTTAACATCTTTTAATACAAAAACATATTGGACTGCCTTGGTGCCCCGACCACCAGACTTAGCAAGTTTTCTGCCCTGTGATGATGTCCACACACATCCCCAGCCTGGTGCTCTTAAGCAAGCTTACACAATGTGACAGCAAACCTTCTGTAGTGCAATCTATTCACAAATTCCTGGTGTCAATTAGACAACCTGCAGCACAGACTGGTGGACGAACAGATTCCTCATTCAGCATCAGTCCTTTTATTCTACTCGGACTGTTATTGGAGCAACATGGGCCCAAAACAATTCAAAGTGATACATTTACATAAGACAATCATTTCTCCAAACTAAAACTGATTTTGATTTTGAACAAACACACTAATGCTCTGAGACAGGAGCTAGACAGAATGATTATGTAATTTGAAATGTTATCAGGCATTTGACGACATTGTTTTCTGGTTCAAAACCATCTGAATAGTCGAGTCAGTGGTTTGTATTGTAATGTTTAATAGTGACTGTTATTCAGAGGGAATACAAATCAGCTTAGCTTTTTTTAAAAAAAATAAAATAACTAGATAGAAAAATAGATCCATCCATCCATTTTCTTACACCCTTGTCCCTAGTGGTTCGGGAGTTCCTGCTGCCACTTCAGCTAATGTTCCGAGCGAGAGGCGGTATACACCCTGGACAGGTTGCCAGTCTGTCACATATAAAAAAAATAAATAAGTTGAAGTTTTTTATGAACACTTATTTCTTTGAACTCTTCTGTATACTGTGATGATTTTACTTCAGGAGGAACAGAACTGCTAGCGTCTTAAGTGAATTCCTGAGGAAATAGCATTGTATCACTGGACTCTCATTTAGTACAGTTAGAAGACAAATAATTAAAAATAAGAGGCGCAAGCAAATACCTCCCGTTAGCAGTGGGTAATAAATTAAGAACAATCAGTTGATTGTGCATAATGCACCAGTTTTTAAAGGTGTGTTTTAGATTAACTTTCTGTTTGCTCCCACCATCACTCTGTGAAAGGAGCTGAAATGAGATCCACCATTCAAATAAGGAGGCTGCTTGGAGATGAACAGTACAGATCCAGGATGATGCCTCCCCAAGCCACCCTCCTAGTAACTGACAGAGTTTTATTTCAGGCCTCCTCCCTGGAAGCGTCCTCTCCCCGATCCAGCTTTAGTGATGGAGATGCTGCAGGCGGCGGATCTGGTTACAGTGTGTGTCCCAGTACTTCTTTATATGATGTTGAAATTACTTTGTGTATTTGTATCTACACAGGGATGAAAAATTTCTGTTTTTTTGGGGTTTTTTTGTCATTCAGGCAGCGAAGCAGTATAGAAATCCTCTTCAGACCAAGCTTTTTAATTTAACCAGTCTCTGATGTCAGTTGGCCAAATTAAAAGAAACTGAAATAAAGATGTTTTTTTTTTTTCATCCAAACCCAACTTGGAAGATGCAATTCAATGAGGCTAAGTTACATGAGACTGCTGCCTGGAAACAGCTGTTATGTTCGTTCAGATGTCGCGGTATTGCATTCAGCTGGATGATAAATTGTCCCAGATGCACCACAATACATTAAAGATCTGCTGTTGCTCTCTCAACCTTCCAGACCCCTCAGGTCTTCTGGTTCTGGTTTGCTCTGCATCCCCAGAACCAGAACCAAACAAGGAGAAGCAGCGTTCAGCATCTATGCACCAAAAATTTGGAACAAACTTCCAGAAAACTGTAAAACAGCTGAAACACTGAGTTCCTTTAAATCTCGACTAAAAACCCACCTGTCTAGAGTTGGATTTGAAACTTAATTAAAAATTTAATGACATAATGTAATATTTTGATTGTTTATTCTATGTTGCTTGACTTTTTGTTTTTCGTGTTTATGATGTAAAACACTTTGAAATGCCTTGCTGCTGAAATGTGCTATACAAATAAAATTTTATTTTATTTTTATTTGATATTACGATAAATGATTGAGACCATTTTAAAGTAATGACATAATAATGCAAGAACACATTCCCAAAGATCAACAAACCTTAAATTCTAATGAACATTTAACAATGGAACCGGAAGACATTTGAAATATCAACACATAAGATGAAATATGAAGTCTCTGTAAACATTATCCTTCAAAAAGGATCCATTTGAGACCAAAACACCAGATTGAACACTTTTATCATCCAGTTTTTGGTAAAAAGAGAGAGAGGAGAAAAACGATAAATCATGCAATCGGAAATGATTGAGCTTATTTCAGTTTATTATGTGATTGATTGTTGCATATTGCAACAGGCCTATTTGGATATTGATTGGGTAAAAGCTCAGGGACGGAGAAGATTGTAAATTATCACCCAGGGATTCCTGCCAGAGATTCTCCTTTTCATATCAGTTTTGACAAAAGCTTTGGAGGCCAACCTCGATGTTGCAGGAGGTTTCCTTTTGGCAGGGTTTAGTCTTTGTTGCTGACTTGTTGCTTCCTAAAACCTTCCTCTCCCACCCACCTGTCTTCCATTAGGGCCTCACTACGAAAGCTCTGACTTGGTAGTGAGGCCCACCAAGTCGAGTGATTCTGACTTGGTGGCAGGAATTTTGCAGCACCAGGTTCAAGATATTGTTTGCCCTGTCCTCCCCTTTTCTCTCCTTTAGAGATAAACATGTTTTCAGTAGAGTGTTAAAGTGATTAAAAAAGGAAAGATTGGTACACACCACCTTCATATTCAGGAGGGAGGTAGCTGAGAGGAGTGGGATTAGTGGGGGCAGCAGGTCTGAAGGATCAGGGTACTGTTGCAAACCGCTGATCAAAGCATAGAAAGTTTTGGAAGAACCAAAGAGCTTTTCTAGATATGTGAATGTGTTTGAGCTCTGCTATTGAAATGCCATTTTCACATTTCAGCTAAATGTTTACGTACCCTGAACATTCACTTCCCACCGACTTAAAGATGTAAGATTACTTTATGACAGGGGTGTCAAACTCAAATGCACAGGGGGCCAAAATTCAAAACACACTTTAGGTCGCAGGCCAAAAAGAATAAACATTTATTGAATTTTTAAAATATAAATATGTATAAAAACAGACAGGAATGTTCTGGAATAAATAAACAAACTTTAAATAACTTAAAATAACTTGCGCTCCACAAAAATGTATTCTATCAAAATTATACAAGTTAGAAAATGAACATGATGTCAAAAGAAGACTAAAAAAAATTAATAAAAACAAAACCTGTAAATATAAACAAGATGTGTGCTTTTCAGCAGTAACAACAAATCAAAACATTCAGTTTTATTTGCTCTTATGCCATTTTGTGAGAGGTGGATGCTTGTAGTCTTTTTTTGGCAACGAGTTTATGTTTGGCATGAGGTCCCATATTGTGGAGATCAGAATGGACTGCAGGTGCTCATCAGTGAGACGACTCCTGTGTGCAGTTTTGTTAGTCTTCATCACTGAGAACAGCTTCTCACACAGATATGTGCTACCAAACATGCACAAGGTTCGAGCCACATGTAGACAGAGCTGGGACATTGCTGTGGGAATGGAATGAATAAACTCTGCATGTCCCCCATAAAAGCAACTTCACTTGAAATGCCTTTACTGTGTCATTCATGTCAGTGATCATGTGGTCAAGTCCCTGGAGCTGGAGGTTTAAGGCATTGAGATGAGCTTGTTATGTCAGCCAGAAACGTCAACTCACACTTCCACTTTTCATCCTGTTAAGTGGATGACTTCCAGACCTGGGGCTGGCGAAGTTGCGACAGGAGGCAGAGTGGCAATTTCAGACGGCAGCCGCCGTGCTGAGGGGCGGCCCTCTGCCTCCCAAGCCGGACTTTCGCTCCGCCAGCCCAGCCCCCGTGTCTCCAGGGTCGACGTCGCCTCCAGCTCCAGATCCAGCCCCTTTTTCCGCTGTCGCGGATCAAGCTCCTCTCGCCGCTGCCGTCGCAGCCGGACCAGCTCCTCGTTCCGCTGCTCCCGCAGCTCCGGCTCCTCTCACCGCGGCAGGACTAGCGCCGCTCGACGCTCCAGCCGGCGTGCCCGAACCTTCGGCCCCAGTTAGTGGGTTCATTCCTAGTGCTTCCTCGTTGCTTCCTAGTGCCTTCCCCGAGTTTCCTAGTGCTCCTCCCGAGACTCTTAGTGTTCCTCCTGAGTCGCTCCCTAGTGTTCCTCCAGAGACTCCCCACTGTCGCCTCCTGGCGGCTCCTTAAGCTCCTCGTCGCCGCGGACGGCCACTGGGCCTTCCCCGTAGGGTCCGCTTCTGGCGCCGTAGACGCCCTCTGGACCTCCTGGACCTCCCTTGACGCCTCCGCCCACTCTGTCAGTTGTTTTGTGTTTAGTTTTGGACTCTTAGCCCCTTTTTGTGTTTCCGCCCACCTTTTGTGGTAGTTTTCTGTTTTCGGACTCTTTCGGACATGCCACAATGTTCAGATTTTGATTTGGTAGATAATTCAAAATGATTGTCTACTTTGTATCTGTCTATAACATAACATCCTAAGAAAACTCATTAAAGATAATAGGACAGGCCGTTCTGAGTCAGGATGAAATGTTTGTTGTTGTTGTTTTTTTCTTTTATCAAAATGTATTTCCAGCTTAACTGTGTTCTTTGATCTAGTTCTTTTAGAAGTCCATTCCTGAACTCACACTGCTTCTTTCTGTTCTGCTTTGCTTCATTGCCCTGCTTGCCAGAGTAACTTGACCCTGGAAAGGACTATCACTCACCTGGGGAGGAAAAACCATTTTAGCACTTTGACACTTTTCGTAAATGTGATTATTATTGAAGTGAAGAAGTGTTTTTGAAGACCTGGTAAAGAACTAGTAATGGAATAGATTTCCCAAATACTCAACTCTCCTCAGTATTTACATAATCAGCTGAAATTCCTCACCTGGTTAGTTTTCCAAGCCAAGTAGAAGAAATGAGCCTGCAGCTCTTTGAGACCTTGGAGATGCTGGAGCTTTCCTCTGATTAAATCTCAGAGGAAAGCAAAAAGCCTCCTGCGGCCGTGCTTCTTCTGCAGGCTGCTTCTTGTCTGCTTGGAGCTTGTCAATGCGTCGATGTATTTCTGTGATCACTTTGCAGGGCTCTAAGTGCTTGTGCGCTCAAACACCATGCCACTTTGATGTCTGGGCTGCAACTTTATTCAATGTTTTGAAGATTAAGTGTGCGTTGGCATGCACCATCCGAGCCTCTCCACTTCCCTAAAATTCCTTCACAAGTTCTCTCTAGGCCTCAAAGTCATCTGTAAACATGGTTATCATACCTGATGCAAAGACTGTTACGAGCTTCAGCACACGTCCGCTTATTTAGATTACTTCATCTGAGTGATCACCAAACCTCCCAGTTGTTTTTCTATTCCAGATTTATCACGTTGCTTCTTTCCTTTCCATCTTTGAGTGTGCTGTCCTGCTCTGTTGTTCCCAGATGGCTGAAGTGTGCTGAGAATCACGGTGAGAGGAGTGCTGGGGTTGTGGCACTCCTCTGGAGGATGTCCTCTGGAGATGTCCTCTGGAGGATGTCCAATCGTCCTCCAGAGGGGTCCTGGGAGGGTGCGGTGGCTGGGTGTTGGGAGCGTCCTCCTCCCTTCAGCCAGCCCCTTTGTCTCTCTAATGGCTTGGCCGAGTAAAGTTGGCTGCTTTGTTCAGGAGGCATTAGGGGTCAATTTACCTGATGATGGTCGTTTCTCTCTTGCTCCAGCCTGGGGTATGGGATACTCTTTAGATAATCTCTGAAGTGAAAACTTATGGTCACTTTAAAGGAAATAACTGTCCCATTGTACTATTGGACATTAGAGACTTTATTTCTGCTGCCGTCCGGCATCTGGTAAAAGCCGTTAACCCTGTAGTGTGGCGGTTTATTAAACCTTTTAGGACTTTTCTCTTTAGAGAAAGGTTAGAGGTCAGAGTTCAACTGCAATACTAAAGCAAGGGAAGAACTTATTGTCTTGTTTGAAGACACTTTACCAAAATGCAGGCTCACCGCAGAGGCCTAATTCCACATAAACTAATTGAGGCCAGCACCGATACAGTATGTCCCCTGACTGCTCCCACTTTTCCTTTATTACCTTCAAGGTTTGTCTTCTTTGTATTGAAGTATAACATTAGTGCAGCTCTTCTTGGTCGCAGAGGCCTGCTTAATAAACCAGTTGTTCCAGGGACTCAGGATATGTCTCAATCAGTCATGCTAAATCAAGTTACACTGACATTTATAGGACAAAGGATCGGGCAGTTCACCATTGGCAGAGGCCCAGAAGGACTATTATTATTTATAGGAACTACTTAGATGTATTGATCCACCCTCTATAAAATGACCAAGATACTTTTTAAAGTTACTCCCTTTGCTTCAAGAACACTGAAAGGACTACAAGCAGAAGTTTTTCTGGTCTTGTAGACATCAGCCATAACCTGATTACCAAACAAGGAGTATTTCTGTTTTATTAAAAATGATTGGTACAAGTGGAATTCATACTTTTTCTCCTTTGTTTTTCAATCTTTGCATGTTAAATCAACAGTATGGTGCAGAGCAGAAGCTGTATTCATTCATGAGTCTCATAGATTAGGGTTCTGAATGATTCGTTTCAACCTGTGTGTGTCTATGCAGCCTGGAACTGGAACAGATTCAACATCAAACATTACAGGCACAAATACATAAATACACTCACTACAAAAAATTAGTGAGATGTCCCTTTGCAGATAAATTACATGCTGTGTTCCACAGTACTTTGGTTTAGCCTTATGACAATTGGTAGATGGTCACGTGGTTGGTTTCCAACCACACTCGGCTTTTAAAGTGAAGGCATAAATTTCAGAAGGGTTGAGGTCTGGACCGTCCCAGAACCTTAATGTTGCTCTGCGTTAGCTATTCCAAAGCCAGTTTTGAGGTGTGTTTGGAATCCACACATAGTTCCAATCATCTAGATGTTGGTTCAAAGCCTCACCCTGACTCGCCACCACACATCTCTGTTCATCTGACTGATGATGACATTTTTGTTCTAAAAGGCATCTGGCCTGCCCATATGTGTAGCTGGGAACTTCATTTGCGCTCAAGGGTGCTGGTTTTGGAGCAGGCATTTTGTTTGGCTTCCATCTCAATGCATGGTGATATTAAACTCCGACGTGACCTCATGCTTCCACCAGTTTCCAGTTGGAAGAATCTCAACCGTTTTGATAAGGTCAGTGGTCAAATATCAAACTAAAATTATACATTGATGTTTTTGGTGTGAAAGTAACGAAATGATTTCTCTGATCCCTTCTATGGGTGATTTATCTAAACATTATTTGGGATGTGTGGCTGCATTTAAGATCTATGTAATGTCGCACCTTTGTGGACGAACAAAAGCCCAGATTAAATTCAGAGATCTTTTTATTTAATCCATTAAAGTTGTTTGTTGTGTTTTACCCAGAGAAGATAATGATTTAAAAACACTGTTAAATCCTGGAACTGACATGACTTTCACCAGTGATGAAAGTCATGTCAGATCATTACACTGTAGATCATTACAAAGCAGAAAGGCTGCAGGAAATTGTTGTTGGCTCTACTGTGACACAAATCAGATGTTTAAGTCATTGTGTGGATTGTTTGAGTACATATTTAGTCCAAACCAAAGTTCCATCACTCCGACTTGCTCACATCTAGTGAACAGCTTCTAATATTAAGCATATAGTGAGTAAGGGCACTGGCATCAGCCTTCCTATTTGCATTCAGTTTCCAGCATTTGCTAAAGTGCTCTTGTATCTGCCTGGTTGCTAAGGAATTGGCACTTGGGTAATGAAATGCCCATCGCTGACGGGAGCACTTGATTGTGCTGAGACTGAGAGAGTGGGGCCAAGTGAGAGGGGGAAGGGAGCCAGAGCGAGGCAGAGAGCTGGGATGAGTGAACATATCAGGGATGGGAGAGGAGAAGTGGCATAACGGCTCTGGTGGCAGTCATCCAATACCAGAGGAAGGGTTCTGACCAGTCTACTTACAGAACATGCTCTTCAAAAGTTGTAAAACTCTCAAGGATATAAAGAGTACAATCATGAAAGCTTTGCTGAATATTAACAGGGCTCCTTTTATGTATTTTTCAGCTTGAAATCAAGGCAGGAGGACCATAAAGACAGGCGCAACTGAGAGTTTCACCTCTGAAGCTACTTTTCCATTACAAATGTGTGCATTTGTAATGGAAATGTCAGGGTAATGTTGAAAAAATTACCCTGACATTTTTTCAACATTACCCCACACAATTTCACAATTGTGGTGTTTCAGTTAAATAAGAAACATTTAAAATCACATTCACTGCATGCGGTAAGTTATTTAAGACACTTGCCAACTACTTCCTGCTCTCTTCTTCATGGTTTGCTCCAGTGGTAACATCCAGTTATTGGTTATGTGAAATGTGATCAGAAAAAAGTTTTACAGAATAAACCAATTTCAATAAGGTAACAAAAACCTCATCATAGCGATAACACATTTTACTTAAATTGTTGTTTCCATTAAGCAAACTAATGACTAATGGAAACACAAATGGAAGTGAAGCCCTGTTTTACCATCATTTTATAACATTCTTATTATTGATTTGCATAATTGTTTTCAGTTCCTTTAGAACGATTTCTTCCTATCTTCACTTTAAAATGATGCTGAAATAGCTTTGAGTTTTTTTCTCTCAGCAACAGCATTCACACCGAACAGTGTGACTGTGCCATCTACTTGCTCCTGAGCATGAGGCATTCACTTACAGGGAGAAGTATGGGATTTTGGAGTTTCTGATGATGTCTAAGTTGATCTCTGTGTTATAGTTGATTTCCAATGGCGTGGTCGGCCATATTTTCTAGCTTTTTTGTGAAGAGAAAAATTAATTTAAAAAAATTAAAAACAACTTAAAATTAGATTCTTTTTCTGGATTTTCCCTTTTTTTTGGTAAATAGCTGTGCGAAATCATATTTTATGCTTCCTGTTTTTTTCTAAATCACATTAAATCACAAATCTGTAGCCCAATTAAGCAGCAATATAGGGTCACCTGTATGACAGGTGGGTCATTTACACCTCAGCATGTTGCCTTCAGGGCTCACATATCGCCAGTTGTTGACCAATGTTCTGGGTTTGCTCCCAGCAGGTTCTTATCTCTGCATCAGAAATGCATCTTGTAATGCATCAGAAAGCTGCCAGACATTACATGAAGTGTTTTTATTTTACAGGAGGTTACCTGGCTTCTCGTATTTTATTAACCTCTTCAGTAGTTGGTGGAGGACTGACATGAACAGTTGTAATCCTTGATTACATTCTTTGAATGAGTAACACCTCGAGTTAACTATAAAACTGACAGGCCGTCTTGCTCTGTCAGTTTTGCTGGGTATTTCCCCGTCTTTGTGACTTTTGGACAGTTCTCCAATGCCTTCAGGGGTTATGAGTAAGACGAACCTCAGGCTCTGTAGAATCTAAACAATATTCTTGGGCTTGTTGTTGGCTGGCAATAATGACAAGGTGTCAGGAAATCCCAGACATGCCGTCTGAAATTAAGGCTGACATGTCAAACAGGGAACAGAGGAGAGGGTGGAATAGGTGGTGTATGTATTCCTGGAGAAAACATTTGATTAAGTGTTTGTCATTAATCAGCTAATACAAAATAACTAAACCTTTAAACTGGTATTGATAGGATTAGTTTTCCTTCCCATATGCATTATTCCCTACAGTCATTAAAACGTTCACAAATGGAGCTTCTGCTGTAATCTGGACTGATTATGTCTCCTGTTTGCTTCTGTTTAATCGGCCTGCTGAGCCGTTCTGAGCTCCTCCAGCTCTTATTCCTCCAAACTTCAAACACACTGGGGGGAAACTGACTGGAGCTGTGTGCTAACTAAATTGCTACCTACAACAAGGAGGCCTTAACAGAAACCTGTTTTGTAGACACAGGTGTTTTCCATGTAATATTACAGCGGAAGAACAAGGTTCAAGGAAAGACACGTCACTCAGCGTCTTTAGAACGACATCTAAAGACGTCGTTCAAGCAGAGCTGCTGCTTTTAGGGGAAACCTTCAACAAAAAGGGAACAGATACAGGCATATTCCAACAAACAAAGTTTCTACCCTCAGTAAAATATTTATACCTGGAACTTTTTCACATTGACTCATACAACAACCTACCCTACCTAATCCTACCCTCATCTATGGTCATTAGCTTTGGGTCATGACTGAAAGAACGAGATCACGGATACAAGCGGCCGAAATGGGTTTTCTCCTTGTGGTGTCTGGGCTTTCCCTTGGCGATAGGGTGAGAAGCTCCGTCATCTGGGAGGGATTCAGAGTAGAGCCGCTGCTCCTCCACATCAAGAGGAGCCAGTTGAGGCTCGGGAATCTGGTCAGGATGCCTCCTGGACGCCTCCCTGGTGAGGTGTTTTGGGCACTTCCCACCAGGAGGAGGTCCTGGGAAAGACCCAGGACACGCTGGAGGGACTATGGGAACGCCTTGGGGATGAATACTGATACTATCTGATACTATTGGATACATACCGCTACTAAACCTCAGGTAAACCTTTTACCTCAGGTAAAAAATAGCAGACAGTAGCGGCATCCTGATGAGGACCAGGCCTAAAGAGCTCTCAGCACCATGAGCTAGCACCTGCTAGTTAGCAGCCTTAGTGAGTGCATTGGACTATACTGTAGAGAGTTCAAGACACCACAGTATCCTGAGCCACACTCAACTACAGGAACAGAGTTAAAATAATCTTGTTGCTGATGCTGTTAGGGTTAACACAATAGCAAAATGAAAAACTGTCCAACATATTAAAACCAAGTTTGTGATTTGTGAAACTTCAATAAAAGTTGATTTCACAATTTTTATGCATTTGGATCACACTACATCTGCTTTTTATTGAAGTTTCACAAATCAGACAATGGTTTCATTAATCCCACACTTGGTTTACATATTTTGCTATTTGTTGAGAATAATCTAATCCAGGTTTGAAGAGCTTAGGTGATGTTTTTTAGCTTGAGTAAATTAAAGATTCTGACGGTAGTGAAAAATTAGATGAATTAGCCCTTTAGCCATTTCCCGAATTAGAAGCTGTAATTAGACACCAATTTAGACTTAGACTTAGTTTAGTCTAAGTCATTAGTTGTCATTGCTCAAAGAAACAAGTAAATTGGCAATGAAATATCATTGCTTGGCCACCGGAGCACACAGAAACACACGTGTGCCTTTAATTATATAATAAACAAATAGTAATGTGTAAAATATATATTACTTAATATTTTCAAGCAGTCTTAGACAATTTTAGTGATGGATTGTTGAGCAGTCTGATGGCCAGTGGGAGACAGCCATTTCTGAGTCCTTAGCAGTGGATGCTAAGGAATCTCCTGTCAGATGCCAACCGGATGAACAGACCATGGAGAGGATGGGTGGAGTCAGAGGGGATCTGGTTTGCTCTGGCTAAGCAGCATCTGTGTGCAATGGCATGGATAGGGAGGAGTCGAGACCCAATGATCCTCTCTGCTGCCTTCACCACTCTTCACAGAGACTTCCAGTCTGAGGCTTCAAGGAAATGACATTGGACATGTTTTTATCCGCACGGACAGACTGAGTTCTGTCGGTGAGGAAGCCAGTTGCACAGTGGAGTGTTGAAGCCCAGGGACACCAGTTTGCATACCAGATCCTGGGGAATGATCGTATTAAATGCTGAGCTGAAGTCCAAAAACAGCATCCGTACGTGGGTGTTTCTTTTCTCCAGATGTACCAGGCTCAGATGAAGAGCAGTGGAGATGGCATCTTCAGTCGAGCGGTTAGGTTAACTTCAGCTTCATCCAAGCAGCAGGGGCTAACATGCAGTTCTCTTAATGTACGATAAATCTATGGGCGACAAAAAATTAAATGATGGTGGTGTCAGCTGTAGAAGTTTGCCCTACAATCGGTGGATTGCCAGTTCGATCCCTGGTCTACCTTTGAGATTTCAGTTTGATATAAATAATTATAAATTATAATTATAAATTAAACTATTTAAATATAAATCAAAATATCACACCAGCACTCTATTCTTTGTAAATTATTTTTGCAGTCTGGTTTACGGTTTTACATCATAGATATAAACATCAGTAAAATTTGTAATTTGGGCTGAATAGGGATACAGGGAGGGTTAATTTTTGGGTAACATAATATTTTTCTATGAATTTTACAATTATATTTTTACAATGTATATCTGTGTTTTCTACATTTTATGACTGTCTAAATTACTTGAAATATATGTTTATGGAGTTATTGTAATTCCATGTCTTTTCTACGGTACTATAATACTTTGGATATTACGGTCAGAAACTGTTGGTATTTTACAATTTTTTACCGTGAAATTTACGGACTTTTTTTATAGTGTACAGAAAGGACAGTTCTGCTCTTTACATGCCAAACATTGAATTGCTGTAAACATTTCCTCAGTGAACTGACACTGATATATTGCCTTGCTTTAAACCCTTGTTGCAGACCTCTTAAGCATGAGCCATCCTTCATGCAGAAGCTTTAAACTGCTCTCTTCTCTCTGCCATCTCATTTCACAACAATGCACATAAGTTGGTGTGATTGAATGTGGGAAATGGAGATGCAGTGAATCAGTGTTTACTCTTTTGAATTTGTCAGTGATAAAAAGCAGGAAGTGCTGGAGAGGATTGGCTGGGGTAGAACAACCTGCTCATAAGTGTGGCTGGCTAATGATTTGCCAGCCACACTTTATGTGGCTGGCATAAAGTTTAAAGTAGCAAATGAGTTTAAAGTAGCAAACTTCAGAGATGTGGAAACAACAGGATTAGTTTTCAGTTTGTTCTCCAGTTAAGCAGTAAAAGAAGAAGTTAGCTTCAACATAGTTAAGCTGAAGCTAACTTTGGCTTAACTTGCTCAAACCTAGTTAAGCTTTCAGCTTATCTAGAGAAAGCCCATTCTCAGCTTTCTGTGCATATGTAGATAAAAGACAGTCTTTTATCTGCTGTTTCACTCTAATTTTGACCTGCTGGTTTTTCTTAAGCTAAAGGATTTGCATGTCTGCACAAAGATTAAGTAATACACAGATAAAATGAGAAATAATAACTGTGCTGTTAGTGTTGTTGCAGGTGTAAATTTAGCACCCCCACAGGTAATTTTGTGAATAGCTATAACAGTGACATCACAGGAAGTAAAAAGTTTATGGATGTTTTTACATGGTGCTTGAGTCCACATGCGTCTGTCTCCATACTTTGTCTTTTGTGGTATTGTCTGTACATATATTGTTTATTATTTACTTATATCTACTTCTATCACTGTGTTTTACTATATCAGAGAAGTTTGTTCTGTAGCTTTCATATAAGCCCCATGTTTAGAGAGCAATCATGGCTTTTCTTATTTCTAATGTGTACTGCAATGCGAATATACATGTTACAAAGTAGAGACAGTGTATGGAAGATTACAATATTACATGTTGTAATTGTATTATTATTATTATTATTCTTTATTTCAGTTTCACACTTTCTAAATATTAAACCCTGTGAACAAAGAGCAACAGTCTTCAGAGTAGGGCTGTTGTAAACAAATATTTTAGTAATCGAGTAATCTATCAATTATGCTTACGCTTAATCAAGTAATCGGATAAAAAGAAAGTTAAAAGAAAAAATTGGTAAATCTAACATCTAGCAGTATTTCTATCGCATATCAACATCAGTCCAATTTTTCACAGTTGAGCTTCCCTAACAATAACTTTTCTATAGTTTAGAAATTGCCTTGCAACAATAATAGCCCACTTTCTAAGTTAACCTGAAGAAAAGTTACACAACAATCTGAAATTATATTCAATTTAATGATAAAGTGGCAGGCTCACAAATAAGCTTATAAAAATATCTATACTAAAGTTTTTGGTTTATGTATTCATCTTCAGTCAGTTTAATAGATGATGTTTATATTAGCGACGGTATTTGAGACCTTCGTTCATCACACACAGAAACAGATCTACCAGGTGTGTAACGTCACGATGCATGTCACCACCCACTTGTTACGACCAGAATGATATGAAATTTATTTTCCAGTTAGTCAGTAAAGTTACCCACAGCCACCCGCAGTGAGAGCTCTGCGCAATGCAAAGAAAGACCTGGCTGGAACACAGCACTTTAAATAATAAAACATAAATTAACAAAGCTTTGGGTTAGATAAATTTTTCTCAAGGAATTTTAATAATCAAGGTACTTGAGTCACTCGAGGAATCGTTTCAGCCCTACTTCAGAGTCTTAATTGAAGAAAAATATTGAACCTTGCTGCCAGTCCTCTTCTGCATAGTGCGAAGTGGAAAAGACAGTACAGTGACCCTCAAAGATGTGAATGTTTTTTTTTTCCTCACCCAAAATTTTGTTTGGATGAATTTGTAGTTTAATGATACATAAATTTAACACAGAAATGCCATCCTGCTCTGTTTCTATAAGACTATAACCAGGAAGTATTCAGCAGCTATCTGTCCTGCTAGTTAGCACATTGGACTCTGGACTTTCACTAGGCCATTGGATAATCATCCTGGACCATTACACTACTACCACCATGTCTGATTATGTTTTTCTGAATTTCCATTGTTTTTATTCCAAATCTAATGAGCTAAACACCTTTGTCTCATCAGTTCACTGAAATGTCGTAGAGATGTTTTTGGGGGATTTGTGTTCAGAGTAGTTAACAGTGGTTTCTACCTCAGGTGCTGTTTTTGACCTTATTGCTGCTGAATGATCAAGCTGACTCAGGCTGAGACTGTGGTGCTTCACATGTTTCTCTGGATTTTTCCTCTGACCTTGTGGCTGAGCTGTTGATCCAATCTTAGAGTGATTTAGGTAGGTCAGCCGCTCCTGTGAAGGTTCACTGCTGTTCCATGGTTCTTGATAGTTGCCTCTTTGTGTTTCTCTGGAGCCCCAAAACTTTGTAAATGGATTCTAACCTCTCCACATTGACATATGTCAGTAACTTTTTTTCTCTTCTGTTTTTAATTTCTTAAGATCATGACTTAAAGTTTGCATGTTAAGATCTTTTAACCTACTTTACTTGTTCAGATCAGATGATTGCAGGTCTGGCAGGAATCAGTTTGTCCTGAATTCAGCTTTCCTATAAATGTGCTTAATCACACAGAGTTTAGGATTTAACAAAGGGAGTAATGGCTTTTTCACACAGTCAGGTGGTTTTTTTTCTTAATAAAATATATTATCTGTTTATTCTGGTTATTATTGTCTGATGTTATGACTTGATTATCTGAAGTTTTTCTATGTAACAAAAAAGCAAAAACTAGATAAATCTGACACTTGTTCAGTGAACTGTGAACATTCAGAATCAGCAGGAAGTTTTGTAAGCTTTTCATCAGGAAACAGAACTGATGTTTGCTGCAAACTGGAATCACCTTAAAGCAATTGGCCTCTGCTCGAAACCTCCTGTGGTTTGGAGTAGCTTATGTTTCCATCATGTTGCCATGGCGACAGTGAAGAAGGGACCTGGCTGGTGAGCCACTTCACATAAGGTTTCATAATCCATGGATCTAAGAAAAGTAAGTCCTCAAAGACTCTGGATCTGTTTCCATAAAGTAAGTAAAGCTAATGTGGACAAACGCTCTTCTCTCTCTGTGTGGCACATCAATACGAGATCAGACCTTTATCACATGTTGTGATATTGTGATAATAAAAATGATAAATTATTTATCACTTCTTTAAATAATGTCATTCATAGCGATGCAGACATAAAAACAGCTTTTGAAAAATATTCCAGTTTGAAATTATTTTATCCACTTAGAAGTGAGATTTATGTCATTAAACTTCATAGAGACTTTATGGTTCACATATTTATTGATGCTCTTGTAGAAAAATAGTAGACAAAATAGTAAAGACAATATTTTAGTCAGGTTTTAAACAGTAACAGAAATGTGTCATGACATCCATAATTCAAAATTGTTTCCATGATAAATGATAAACAATACAACGCTGAGCCATATGAATCGGTAAAAGAAACTGTGCTGTTATTTCGGACTGAAAGAAAAAAATGATTTTTTTTATGGATAAAACCAAGAAAAGATTTTAAAAATCACATCAGTCATTGTTTTATGTTTAAAATTTGCTTATTTACAGAACCCATTTATTCTTTCTGTTGTTTTTTAAGTAGCCATGTAAGGGTTTGTAGTATTGCTTGTTTTTCAGATCTTTCCTCCATCAGTCATTTAAACAGAAAACAGTGAATCATTCTTATGTATAGCCATGGATCTTAGGATTTTAGTTTAAGAGGGCAGCAGCTAACAGTCTGAAGGTTTGAGAAATCTCTTAAAGTTGGTGAGTTTCTCTCATTTGGGTTGTTCTGATGTCATCCATAACCTTGCATTCTGCTCCCCTCTGGACTGTAAGGCAGCAGCATATGCCGCTGACATCTGTTTTTTTTTTCTGGAACCATTTAATATTTTGATTAGCATGTATTAGACCTAGGGAAGTTGTGATGTAACTTAACTGCTTAGTTGTGAGCAGGCAGAGAATCCCTGCCACTTTCCCAGGTCTCATAAAGAGACCCCAGGACTTCCACGTCACTGTAATGAGAAAGATATTTCTTGTTTTTACAGCCTCTATGGAGCTGAAATCCAGAGCAGCTATAATGGAGCTGTGCTTATGCTCATTTGTAGTAGCAGAGCTAGCTAATCGGCAAGTTGTACATTTTTTGACAGCTACATAAAATATTGTAAAACTACAAATATAGAACAATCTGCAGATAAATGTTGCAAGTTCAAAAGTAAAGTATTGTTTTAAATTTCTCTATATAGCAAGATGTTGGTTGCTTGACGAAATGTTAGCTAGTTAATCTTGTTGGGTTAGGGCTAGGGTAGGGTTAGGGTTAGGGGTTAGGGTTGTTTTAGTGATACAGACAGTAGCTGCCTTTCAATTGGGCAAATTGGAATTATGAAAATAAATGCACTTAATGGAAAGATTTTGGAAAACCTCAGATTTTGTTAATGAAAAGTTTTTGTGCTGGGATGAAGTGTTTTTTTTGGCTGTATCAAAATGTGATTAACAATTAGATTTTGCTGCTAGTGGAAAAGATGATGACAGGAAGTGGAGGTAGGATGGTGGCGTGGCATCTTTTTTAATGACTTACTCATTGAACTAACTTATTCATTCATGATTTTAATCGTTTTCTTAATGCAAATGCAAAGTTCTGTTTTTCGACAGAAGCATAATATTGACAAAGTTTTTCAGACATTTACAAAGAAAACACAGTTATTAACTCTAATAGCATGGTCCCATATAAGACACGATATGGCTCCATTCTGGCAGCTAACCGTGATAGTTTTACACTTTAGATGGCTCTTTGGGCCTTCCACAATTTTAATAACTTTGGCTAAAAATGATAAAGCACAAACTAAGGACTTTACGTATAGATATAACAAATGGAGACCTAAGCAGTTTTTATGTAATGTTTATGGAACAATTGCATTGATATACAACAGAAAAGACACTAAAGGAACCATCATTATGTTTTTATATCATTTGTGTTTTTATTATTGTCATTTTCCAGAAATAATAAAAGCCACATAATAAATAGTGATTCTTTAACAGTGACAACTGTTCTGTAGTAGATATTGGCCAATAATCAAAAGTTGTGTTTTTTTTATAAACATTATAATATTTTAGGTTCTAACAGAGTTTATTTAGTTGGACTGAGGTCAAAATGGCTCTTTGATTGTCAAAGTTGTAGACGAGGCGTCTAATTTTGGGATTTATTAGCAGGAAGGATGGAAGAAATTGATACATTTTCTCAACCCTTTACTTTTATTTTACTTGGATTATAATTTAACCAATTATTTCACCATTTCACAATGGTGAAATCAATATTGGTAAGTTAAAGCACAACAAAAGTCTGAGATTAGAAATTAACCAAAAAACTGGAATTGGTGCGTTACTGTTCCTGTACTAGATCCAGCCATGTGTGAGCTATGATTGTCTCATCTACTTTTCCAATCATAAACACCTCAGACATTGTCCTGAAAGCCAGGTATTGATTCCCTATAATTGTTCTGATATATGGGTCCATCTGTGCTCCCATCTTGATCTCCTCTAAATGGATTCCCTCGCTCTTTTGTCCATCTTAGCTGGAGCCTTACCATGGGAACAATGCTGTCAAGTCTCTCAGGCTCCTTCACACCAAATCGTTTCATCTGACCCAGGAAGTGCTTCTTTTTTCCCATGTAGAGATGACTAACAGCTTGGAAAGCCTCTGCACACCTCCTGCCAATTTCCTCCAAACCCTTCTGACTCCCATCTGCACTGTGCGAATGTTTGGCTACCATGCTTGATCAAACTCGAAAGGAAAACAGTAGAAAGAAGCTCATGACTGGTGGCAGTCTTCTGAGATAAGTGCTTCACCTCATCTGGTGTCCAGCTACACGGCCTCCAGCTTAAACTGGAACCCAAATCCACATGTAGGCTGGCAGCTATTACAGCTAACAAGATGCAGATCCCCAGAACACGCTCCCACTTGATAAAACCCCCAAAGCTTCCAAAGGAAACAGTGTTTCAAACATCTGACTGCAGAGGAGATGCACCTGTTAGCTGGTGGTGTTTTGGTGTTTTCATCAAACCCTATTAGATGAAAACGCCATAATATAATATATTATTATATTACATGATTTTTCTGTGGAGACAGATAGCTGTCTGGTTTGCACTGTGATCTGTTTACCATTTGTATCTTTTCGTTCCTAATCACAGGAAGAACCAACACACGTCCAGGAAATTATTTCACACCAAATGGTGCCAAAAGCCAGTCCTTGCCTAAAGAATATATGCACCCAAAAAATGATTTAGTTTTAGGGAAGAAAATATATTAGGTTGATAGATCAGGCAACTGCATATGGAGTGGACTTGCTTGCTTTTTTCTTTATAAAAGGAAAGTTTTAATAGCTTCTGGTCATTTCAGAGAGCTCAGGTGACCAAGTATTAAAGTACTTCAGCTTCACAGATTAGGCTTTTCCTGGCCAATACCAATTTCACCTTTTAAGATCTTACTTCCCTGTTTGGCTGCTAATTTATTTTGAGTGTGAAATTCAAGTTAACTTTGTAGGGATGCACAAATTCATCTGAAAATAAAGAAAAAGCTGGTGACCAACCCTGATCAGTATAAATTTAGCTAATTTTACAAAAAACAAAAGTCTTTGAGCCCCATATTGCATTAAGATTTTTAGATTAGGTTAATCAATGCTATTCCTCAGTATCATCATTTCGAACCCTCATCATCTCCTCTCAACCACAAGTGTTTCTTGCTCTGGCTCTCATGTCTGCTTACGTGGATTATGTTTTCCTCATTTGCATTATTTGTCACTTTCATTTCAATATGCGGATCCAATTAGGTTCAGACGGAAAGGTTTGCTAATTAGACAGAAAATTAAAAGTGGAGCTTGTTGTGCTCCATGGAAACATGTTTTCTCTTTGGATGATGAGGTGCTGGAGGTCATGCTGGGTTGAGATCAGCAGATCATTGCTATGTAATTAAATGAGCGCCACATTACTCCCCACTGTTCACTTAGAAAATCTTGTTGTCAAGTAAAACACTCATTAGCATGACGCTAACTGACATGATGCTAATGATTCTGGAGGTTTTACTGTTGGTAACAGAGTGGAAACAGTGCTAATTGTGAACTTCTCTCTTAACAATTGAGGACTTTTTCTTTTAATGTTCAGACAGATCTGATTCAGACTGCAAGCATATCTGTCTTCATACAAACATTTCAGTGACCAGTTCAGTGGTTAGACTCGTCGTCCTGCACTGGGAATCCACATCCTGTATGCTCCATAAATCAACAAAGTATTTCTGAATTTACATGTTAATGTTCCCCATTTCAGCCCCAGTTTCTCACCGATCTGCATATTGGTGTATGAATGTGAGTGTAAGTACAATGGGGTGAATGTAGCTCTAGTGTAAAGCACTTCTAATGGTCAACATAGCTATAAATTCAATCCATTTACCATTTAATTTCAGAAATCCTGCCACCACTGCAGAATCTGAGCTTTGGCTTTAATGTAATAGTGAGACAGAGAGTAAAGGGCACAAGTCTGAACTTCCTGCATTGATTTTGTCTGTGTAGGAGCTTTGGACTTTATTGTGGTTCCAGTTTGCAGACAACTGCAGCTTTAGTAGAGTTTCTCTGCTCCCGTTTAGCTGCTGTGTGGCTGGGCAGTGATGCTTTTTAAAAGTCACACTGTATCCCTGTTTAAATGTCTAACCATACTAAAAAAAAAACATCTGGGACAGAAACTCTAATTAACATCCATTTAGTCAAAAGGTTAAAACTGGAGATTCAGATAATTTCTGTTGTCTAGTTTTGTGAAGTTTGCTATGCCGATTCCAAATTTAACTTCTTTATAGACTCATAATTACTAGGGTGTTTTCTTCATGTTTATGCCAAAAGCAGTAATTTATTTATTTTTTTATATCTAAGAGCAGAGGTCCAACTGTTCTTCAGAGAGAAGTTACTGTAAAACACAAAACAAAAGAAAAAGACCATGTGTTTACATTTTTAGCTGTTTTGAGGTTCTTATTTTAGCAGTTAGCACATTTAGCATTACTTACTGTCAACAACATTGGTTGTATTGTTTAACTTTGTTTCACACATTTCCTGAAAGTAAAAAAGCTAGCATTGCTGCTGCAGTATATTAGGTATGGTGTGTTAGCCGGTTGAGATTTGAATCCTGATAATAAAACTTTAATAGCTCCACAACACAGAGTCAGTCAGTTATGTCCAACAGCTTGAAATTCCACTTCAAAACAGCAACAGTCAGCAGTAGCTGTTATAAAATTATGCAGAATTTAGAGAGTTATTGTAGACGAGCTCTGTTGACTTTGTTAGCATGGCGCTCATCACAGTGTCTTCTGGGCTCAGAAATCCTGCAGAAGCTTACAGATTCATTATGAGTTTGGGGTTTTGAAGACAAAAGTGTGTTACATCTGATAGAAGGATTACAAGCATTTCTGGCTGTTGAAGCTCCATCATAATCCCCTTCATCTGAATATCTTATGAGCGAGGTTCCATCTGGACTTCTTATGTACAGTGTCTGCTGCACAGCCTTGTCATCTACTCCATAAACAGTAACTGGATCTGAATATGTCCTACCTCAACACACAGACATTGAATTAGGCAGTCTAAATATGTCACTGCATTTGTAAGAGTTTATTGAGGATGATATCCAGAACTTTAATGTTACCTCCCAGTAGTGAACTGAGGGTATTCACCAACTTTAAAAATTGTGGCCGTCCCTCTGTCCCACTGTTCAGGGCAAAACGGTAACCATGTGAACAATCACTAGGTGTGTGGTCTTATCCCGGTTGTAAAACAAACAGGACAAAGCAGTTTGTGAGACTCTGCAGACTTTGGACACCCAGAGGTGAACGTTTGTGGAGGAATACTGCTGTGGTCTCTGTGGAGTGTTTGAGAGACACAGTTAGCCTGGTGACTTACCCATTGACAGATGAGGCATGTTTGAACCCTGGCCGAGACAGACGGAGTTCCTATACCTGTGGAAGATGTCAACTGGACATCTTGTGGAATATAATAATTCTGTTTTTCTGAAATCAGGTCAAGGGATGGCCAACATTTTATGGGAGGTCTTTCTGTTGGGCACTTTGTTCCTTTTTTACTTTGTTAGGGCGACTTTAATCTCAGAGATAAGACTGCAGCTCTCCAGTGGTTTTGTTTCTCCAACACCGACTCACTTTCTGGTCTTTAGTTTAAAACCCTCAACGTAGAGGAACTTACTTAATTCCAGAAATGATCTTCTGCTCTCTTCAGAAGAAGAACAGTCCTGTCAGCTGTGGTTGGGGAGATGATTTCATTTCCTTGTAGAGAAAGGCTCATTGAGCCCACAAAAACTCAGTCAGTCCCACTGCATCTGCACTTGGGCGATACAGAAGTGAACAGTAAAGAAAAGAGAACTGTTTCATTGCAATGTGAGAGTAACTCAGGTACAGTTTTAATTATTTATTATGAGCCCTGCTGTTTTAGTTCATTTTGTTTCTGCCTTGTTGTAAAATATTTAGTGGAACCGTAAAGTATGTGAATGTTTCTGGGACTTGAAGCCCTGGAAATAGTCTTTTTGTTGTTGAAGATTAGAAAAATATACCTGTGGCTCTATCTCTGCTTGAGAGTAGTACATGCTGTACATAGAAACAACTGATCTTTAACAAATTTAACCAGTCAGTGATGCAAGTGTTCATCTAATTCGCACCAATTCAATGGGCACTGTTGGGTAATATGAGATTTTTAGGTAAAGATTATTTTTTGAAGGGACAGTAATAGGATGAAGCTTCAGCTTAAGGTTTCATTCTAACATAACCTGACACTTATTTCTAGAAAGGAGCTCCTCACAGATCATCTGGCAGCTGTGGTTTGGCCTTAAGTGTTTATTATATATATATATATATATATATATATATATATATATAAATTTATATGTAATGAACCTTTAGTATCCAAGTTTCAAACAAACACAGGACCTTCCAGATTAGGTTTTCACAGCAGGAGTGTCCTGAGACAATGTCCAAGTTTACTAACTAAGTTTGTAACATGTAATCCAGACTGCTTAGTCTGTGTCATTTTGAGAAGAGAAATGATTCAGTGGGATGTGGATTTTTAGACTAAACAGTAAAATGATGCTCTGCAGGAACGCCTCTGTGTAGTCCGTGCTGAATTACAAAACTACTAAGGTGCTCGAGTGAAGCCAAACCTTCGGTGTGCAAGCAAACCTTTGCACCCATTAACATGTCAACTGTAAACCCCGCCAACCTTCATTAATCTTCACCAACCTTCACCAACCTTCAACGTTTTTCCTTTAAGTGTCACAGACTTCTCCATCGCGCCTCCTCCTTCAGCTCTGGACACCAGTGTGCCGGAGTAAGCTACTTCTTTTGTTGGGTTGAGCAGGCAGGTTGTTGAATATTTTAAGTACTGCTGCCACCTAGCGACTGGATGTATATCATTCAAGCATGTAAAAAAGACATGAATACTGAAGTCCTCCACCAGACACTTAAATAAAAACAGGTTAGAAGATTGAAATATTGTGAAATCTAATAAGCTGTTTAGTCTGATCACCAAGCCTGGCCTGACATGCTGCACTTCCAACCCACAACAGGTTTTCAGAAGCCACACCAACGCAACCCAGAAAGAAAATGGTTGCATTGTGAGACTTGCTACAACTATTGGACCCATTGTCTTTACATTAATAAAAGAGCAAAAATGTAAATGAATAGTTCACACATATGCATCTATCTGAAGGTGAGTTAGTGAAATCTGCACCAAGGTGGGGATCCTTAGTACTGAGTGGGAAGAAGAAAGAAGCGTTTCCTGTCATGTTTGGTCCAGCAAAGTGTAATTTCTCTGTACAATGCTGTCCTTATGCAGCATAATACCGGTCAGGGAGCCGAGCAGCACTCTTATTCCTGTGCAACAATGGCTTCCCTTTTTCAGACCGCTCCTCCCCTCCTCAGTCTGTTTCCTGACACAAGCTCAGCATCCAGACCTTTTTCAGTTTTTCACCCTCAACATATTCAATAAAAACGTGTTGCTTTGTCTTGATTCATTTCTGCAGGTCAGCATCATTTGCAGCATTGTAGATCCAGACATGATGCTGTAACCAGGGCAAACAGAGCCACCTTAAAAGATGAAAATAAACCTTTGCGATGCATCCCAACCCCCTTATTGATTGATTGCATGTTACCGGGAAGTCACACAGGAAAGCTTACTGGCACAGTCACACACACGCACACACACAAATATAATCAGCAATAACATGTATCAGCTTGATTCATCAGAGCGATATGTCAGTAAGCCGACCTGCAGCCACCACAAGTTGACTCACATTCCCTGTTTTAGGTCTTATGTTGTTTCTGTGTAAACTCGAGTGTTTTGTGTCTGAAATCCTGTCCTTCAGGCTAAAGGCTTTCAGCTTTGCATAGTTTGGACTTTAAGAACAGACTGCACAAGGCAGGGCTGGCTGACGAACATGTTCTTTCATGAGTGAAGCAGGCTTGGAGATTGTGTTAAATCACTTCAAAGTAAAATCACCTTTCTCCTTCTATAAGGAAAGTTTTAATTAGTTGTTCCCTACAAAGCTGAGTACCTACTGGAAAACATGACAATGGCAGGAAAAGGCCTCTGTCAACAACAGCTAATTAAAGGCTTCCTGATGTACTTATCATGAGAAACTGCAAGAGATACTCTATTATAATCTGAAGCACCTGATAGCCAGTAATGTCCATAAACACCATCCCGCTAATATAGATTTCACAGATTATACTCAGAACATTAAATGTATGTTTCTCAGAGAGGAAAGAATCGACTCATTGGACTACGCAGGCTTTAAAGTCTGACCTAAATTTGAATATTTTCTCCGTCTTGGAAAGTGCTCCTGTCCAGCTTCCCAACTTGGCCTAATTCAGTTTGGTCACATGACAAGATGTTTGGTGGTAAGCATAGCTTGGTATGAGGTTGTCATGATGGGTTTATTAAAAATAGCAGAGTTTCACATTATTATTATTATTATTATTATTATTATTATTATTATATTAATTACAGTTACAATCTATATTTTAAAAAATATGCTAATCATATGTATAAATATGAAATACTCAGTTAAAGTAATGAGCAAATTGCACAGAAAGTCATTGTTGGACTGGAGAATATGTGAGAACCATTTGGTTTTGTTAGTGAATGTCTTAATGAGCTTTCATCATGGAGGATTAGCATGTTGGACAATGGATGGACAAATGGACCGACCACCGTCCACTGATCTTAAAGACACAACTCTAGCAGGCTGATGCTAGCTGGCTGACTCAAGTAGCTAGCCTGCTGCCGTTCAACAGGCTTACACCTTAAGACTTTACCTTAACACAAGTCAATGTGTAGCTACTGGTGTAGGAGGGCAGTACAGAATTACTGAATGCAGCATGATCTTTATTTCTCTTGCAGACTGTTCCATCTTCAAATCACAGGAGAACGATGTAAAGATTTAGCTGTAGCTGTTTAAAACCTCGATGCTGTAGCCGCTCCGTGTCTGTTCGACAGATTTGCAGGTACACTCAAAAAAATAACTCTTTGCATTATTACATAAAAAAAATCATGTAAAGAACTTCCACCTGATTACTTTGCTTTATTTCAGCTCTATGTAATTTAAAGCGAATGTGTTGGCTCAACTTAACTTTTAAGGTTGATTCAATTCATTTACTATAGTTGGACCCAATGTAATTTAAAGAGCCAGCCCAACTAATTTGCAATGTTTTGGACCAAATAATTGACTTTACTTCATTAAGATGAATGCAAATTTAGTTGAAACATTATTTTACAGTGGTACCTTCACACTACTTAATTAAGTTGATCCATTTCATGAAAATTAAGTTAGCTAAACAACCATGCTACATGCTGAAAGAAAGCTATTTAATCTTGTGGAAATCCTTTCCATGATTGAATTATGTTATTTCAAGGACAGTTTTACGTGCTATTGAATTAAGTGATTTAAGACAGCACTGGATGAAAGGGTAGAAAGAACACTCAACAATTAGAAAAGGCTCAACAGAACTGTATTTTCAAAATTGTTATCCATTTTCGTTTACATGTGCAGTGCAGGCACTTTACTACAAAAGGTATAAACTCTTGCCATATGGCAACCCATTTGAACATGCATCTAAGCTAGTTGAAATTAATAGTTTAAACAAATCCTTTAAAGTCAATGTTTAATTAGTAATAAGAAACTTCAAAATATTTCAGCCTACCAGAGTTCTTAAGTGCCAATAGTGCCCTGCAGAGAAAAACAAATAACGCTGCACAAAAAACAGCTGAGGCGAACATTGATGCTGGAAATGCTCACATTCTTAGATTTGCATAAACATCTACAGTGTAATTTTGAACTAAAAAACAACAAATTAACTAGATGCATGCTAGGAATCTCCCTGGTTCTCTTGAAAAATCGTCCTTGAACCTACAACCTTCTAATCACAAGACTCTATCCACAGAGCCACAGTTGCCCCCAGTCCTTAATGAAGGACTTAGACCTTAGACAAAACTAACAATGATCTTTATTCATCCCCGCCTTAAGCATTAGCAGTGTCATTTGTAGAGATGTCACTTTTAATGACGAGGTTTTTTTTAAAATTCTTAAATTCTAACACAATTGTACCACAATATTTCAAAGCACTTACTAAAAGGCCTTCTAACTGGTGAGTGATAAGCATGGCCCACGGTGACGTGACTGTATACAGTCATAACTCATCAGTAACTTAAGCAAAACCTGCAATAAGCTGGAAAAGAAGAGGAAAAACCTTCAATGTGTGTGCTTAGTGTCAAGATGAATGGCCACTCCATCTCTCCTCTGCTCACAATTCTTCAGAGAGAGTCAAGTACAGGTCAATGTGCTCCCGGCAGCCCAATCAAAACCTGATGAATACAAGAGCAGAGAGGGAGAAACGGAGGATACGCAGAATGAGGGCAGAATGAATATTATAACCTCCTTTTGCTTTAATGCAACCTCATCTTTGCTGTATGTGGTCAGTAATCTATTGAGTAAACTTGATGCCATGCCATTTCAAAGCTACTGACCAAGGAGGATTCAGCATTAGTTTGACTTATTTACTGCAGGTAAATTCTTCTAGAAATAAGATCCATGCTGACTTCATGCCCATCACTGAAGCTTTGTGCAGCTTGAGCAAAGGATAATTTTTCTCCTTTGCTCCAGCAAAAGGAACAAAGGACAATGCGAAACAAGTTATTAGCATTGTTGAAGTTGCTAATAACTTCAACAATGGTTAAAGCTATTATCAAAGTTTGGTTAGCCTGCTCCAGTTCCTTTGCTTTCAGATGTTCAGGCTATGATTAAGGAGCTATTGCTCCTTATTGCTCATACTTCACCTGTTAAACCTCAGCTTTCTTTTCAGACTTTAACCTCTTTGAATTCTTACTATGTGTTTAAAAACAGATATACATGCACCAATTATATATTTGTGAACCAATTTAAGTTTTCAGTTTCTGGGACTTGTTTATGCCTAATTTAAGATAATTTCCATGTCTCTTTGAACTAATTCACTGTGTTCAAAATGTTTATTTTAAGCCTTCGTTCCATAAGTGGTGATTGCCTACTGTGGTGATGTCACACTGTGTGAGAGAGACATAGAGCACTCTCTGTGAAACTGACTTTTGCTCTTTTAAAATAAAGAGAATGTTCTGACGTTCATATTTGAAATCATCTTTAGCATTTTAAATTAGCGATTAGCGACTTATTGAGTCGCTCTAAACATCAGGAGCCACTACAGTTTCACAACAAACATGGCTACTTTTAAGTGTCTTCTTCCACCGCTAACTTCATTTCAGTGATATGGATGTAGCTAGCTAAATTCTTACTCAGGAATATCTTCCACTCTGACGAGGTTGTAGGCATGGTGGATAAAAAAAGCCTGGTTCTGGTCACATGTTCATGTCTTCACGGATCTCTGCTGAATACTAATATTGGGTTTTTGGTAGCACAAATGAAACTGAAGTTTATTGAGCACCAGATGCTAATGCCTGGAGAATGGTGAACAGCAAAGAGCCTTATTGAGGGGAGTCAAAAAGTGACCTACTGTATTATTTTCTCTCTTGTTCAGCCAGTTTTCTAAATATGTTTACGTCTCCGGTGTTTTAGCAGTCAATCAGTCTTTGCACAGCTGTTGGAGGCTGAATAGGAGTCAAAATGCCTCTGGTGAGCAGCGCTCAGTATTTATTGCCGTGACCCAGTGAGTAAAGGGTCAGCGTAGTTGGTGGAAGTGGGGGCTGGAGGGCAGAAAGACAATTTGATTGAACTGTCAGTGGGGACAGCATGCTGAGTGTACAGGTGACAAGAGAGGAAGGACTGAGCAGCTGGAAAACATGGCTGACTATCAGCGCATCTTCTTCAAAGCTCTTTATTCGTTTTCTCAGCTTGCAGAGAAAAAGAACAGGAAACACATGAATTCATTGAAGGAGCTTCAAAACCAAGGTGTTCTACTCTAATAAAACAACACTTGTGTCTGATGAATATATTGGCAGATATTGATTAAACTTAAACTTCATTAAATTTCTGTTTGTCAGTTTTTTAAGCCAGAGATTCTAGATGGACGTTTTGCTCTTGATTGCACTTTTTCTTTGCATTACCACAGATTTAACTCCGTCAGGTTTTCTGTTGTTTTTTTCCCCATCAGTTTTTATATTAAAGTTTACAGTTAAATAACTAAAGCGGAATCAGACATCGTTTGCATTTTGGGTTCTCTCTCTCTGGGTACTCTGGCTTCTTGACTGTCAGGTAAATTGGTATCTCCAAATTATCTCTAGGTGTGAGTGTGTGTGTGCGTGGTTGTTTGTCCTTTCTGTTTCTGTGTTGCCCTGCGACAGACTCTGGCGACCTGTCCAGGGTGTACCCCGCCTCTTGCCTGGACGCAGCTGGAGATAGGCACCAGCAACTCCTGGAGTGAATGGATGGATGGATGGATGGATGGATCAGAAATCATTCCAGTCCTTCCTGATTCAGTAGCTTGGGTTGAAACATTTGGCAACACGACATATAATTACAAAAATCTTTACATTCACAGCAGAACTAACACTGACAATCAGAGTTTGGTTTCTTTAGTGCCTTTTGTTTAGTTACAGGTTCTATAATTTCTGTGTCCTGTGTATATTTAAATTGTAGCCAATCCCCATCAGTCCCATGTTCAGCTTTTACTAGTAGTCACTCTGTGTATAAGCTCCCCTGGTTCCTCAGCCATTGTCAGAGCCTCCCGATTCATTGTGTTTCTTTCCAACACATCTTCAGCTACTATCAGTTTATTCAACTTTTTCTAACTATATCCCTTCAACATTATTTTTCCTGCATCCACCTTGTTGCTTCCTATTCAGCATGAAAAGGTGGCACATTCATAATCCATCCAATACGAGACTGAAATCATTTTGACATCCAGAAGTTCAAGCTGGAGCTGAGTTCTTTAGGAAAACTTCACAACCAATAAACTTGAGATGTCATGAAAACGTTTCCATGACTACAATCTTTTAGCATCAATGAAGCCTGCTAACCGTCCTTTGTTTATTTCCAGGAAGATTAAGATTGGAGTCAATGTTTAGGATTATAGGAGACTAAAATTGCAGATGTACAACGTGAACCTTAAAACCAAGTAAACAGTTGTCAGGTACAAAATTAGCTTTTATATGGAGCATTTTTTGACTTTGCAATAATGATATGTTTTTTGTTTTGTTTTTACACTATTTTTTTTAAAAATTACCCTTTAGAACCTTAACAACAAAAATGATATCACTTTCAAGTAGAAAAGAGGACAGTATATTTAGCCACCTATTTTACGACATGCGATTTTTCTAAATATAAAGTTTATGCTTATTTTCACTACTAGTATAGATAAGTGTTAGTTTCTTCCAAATCACTTGCACAAGAGTCATCAGCTGTAATTGCCACAAATCATGTGGGGAAACAGAAAAACAAACCCTGAGTCATATGAAGTTGTAACCTCTGTGTCTATTTCAGGTGAAAGCACTGAGGTTGGTTTATTGACGGCTCCTCTTTATCCTGCAATCCCTGCTAGTGTATCTGAACTCTATCAGCAGCCAAGTATCTGCAGAGAAAAAAAAATCTAATAAAATCATTGCACTAGATCCTGCATACTTATTACAGTAAGTGCAATCAATAAATCCTCCCTGTACGTCCAACACCTCCCGCTCGCTGCATCTTAATAAAGCTGAGTGCACTCTGTGTAATGAAGATTGCTTGTGAACTTGATTACTCTTTCTGCTGCCGCTGAAATATATGAGATTTTCAATGTGTGGATATGGTCCAAAGTGTGTGCATTTGTGTGTGCGTGTGTTTGCGTGTGTGCATGTGTGTGCATGACCATTTATCTCATCATTAAACAGGTACAGTGTCTTTCATGAGAAATGGAGTCACAGGATTTTTGACAAACTGTGTTATTTGCATGAAAAAATTCAGTTTGTATTTTCAAGCCAAACTGGTTTATCTTTCATTGTAAGAATCCAGACTGCACCGAACCAGGCCAAAGATCAAACAGGAAGAAATGGACTGAAAGTCCAACTGTTTAACACAAGTATGAAGATAATCAACGAGAAAGACTGGAGCTCTACTGAATTACAACTGCATCATGAAGGCAGATGATTTATTTTCTCAAGCCAAATAATGGCGCCACTGGTCATTCTTAAGCATTTTGAAGATTAGAGTCACATATTTACTTACTTCACAGCCAAGCAGAGTCTTCTGGTTACAAAGATAATGTGGTATAAAAGTTGTTTTCATTCTAAGGCAAAATTTCACAATTTTTTTTTCTGCTTCTTTTTTAATGGGAAAGTTTTTAACTTTGTTCCCACTGTCTAGCAACATTTTAAGGGCATCGTAAAAGTTGGAGGCATTCTGCGAATGATCAGTACGCCATGTTTAGCACCACCTACAGGTCTGGGGGAGTAAGACCTGGTGATTTAGATTGTTTTAAATGTTGGAAAAACATTGAGCGTTTCTGAAAATGGTTCCCTGTGGACACGGTTTTTTTTTAAACAGACATGTTTTAAAAAGTGTTCATGTGTGGGCAGGCCTTAATGTTTGAAAATGGCCACTGGTATGTAAATGAGGGCGTAGAAGCGCTGCTTCTATGGTTCTCTGGATGGATTGATATCATCCTGACGGAGAGTGGAACCAGAGAAAAGGAGTTGTTTTGTCTAGAGTTCTTCTTCCCTCTGTTGACTATCTGCTGATTAAGGCACCAGGACACACAATAAACCATGATCTTCTCCCTATAATCTTAGCTCTGCTGCTTTCTACCATCATCAGCTGTGGAGTATTTTCAAAAAGATAAAGTTCCTCCTGGCGCAACCGAAGGAACAATCATCATAGAAAAATTACAATCTTGATCATGAGTCGCAGGTTTTAGGTGAAGCACATGATTTGTGAGGCTGAGGTTCAAATGCAGATAAACTAGGCTTTGTTAATCCAAGGTCTAAGGTTAAGCTCCAAAGCTTACATTCATAACATTTTTTTCATTATCAGGTTTTTCCCCACCTCCTGCTTTGAAGTGGCAGCAGATCTTTGAGCTGTATCATATTTTTCTTTCATATTCTGGGTCACAGAGCTCTGCAGAACCTTTATGGATCATAAAGTGAGGTGGCCACCATAGCGTTTGCATAATTGTAACAGGAATTTGTTGGTTATTTATATTTCAGTGGTTGGTCACAGATATGACTAACAGTAGCAACAGAAATAGAACTACTTTTTCCACAACAACATAAGTTTTTCTCAGCAGTTGGACAGAATACAGATGTTCTGATCTAATCTGTGTGTATGTCATTTTGTTTAGCCAAATGCATAATAATTACATCTTTCATCTCATTAAGAGGTACATATTCAGTCAAAAGTAGCTAAATTACACATATCTTTTTAGAATTATATTTTATCCATACATGTGTTGGTAAAACTAAACAAAAAGGCATCAATCACAATGGAAATGTGGAGCAGGGTCCCAAAAGCAACCAGAAATGGACGAATCTCAATTTCCAAAATGGTTAAATAACCTTAAACCACAAGAACATCAACAAAGCAAAGGAACTGACAAATGCTAAAATCCAATGGAAGAGCAGGATCCAGGGTAGAGTCATTAACTTTAAATTCACAAAAATACATCAGAATAAGATCATAAAAGGAGTGGAGAGATTGCTTACTGGAACAGAAACAATGAAAAACGTACAAATGTTAACATTAAAGGAAGAAATGGTGAAAAAAAACCCCAACACTATGGGTTGGTATGAGATTTTATGACTTTCTGACTTTTTGTTATTCATAAAAATAAATATCAAACATTTCAGCTTCAAAATGTCCTATTTGATCTTTAATCATCATAGAAAAGCAACAATTACTGCTGAAAAATCACAAATAAATAAAATACTGTCATATTAATGATGCCTTTTTATTTCACCAGCCAAATTTATTTGCAGGTTGACGGTTTGTGTCGTGTGCTTCAGGCTTTGACAATAAAACACCATTTTCTTTAAGCTTGAGAAAACAGTAGACCAAATACATAATAATTACATCTTTCATCTCAGTAAGAAGCACATATCAGAGGTTTGATTTTGTTGTGTGATATTATATTTCTCAAATGAAGGTAGATAATAATCTCAGTATTATATTTTTTGTTTTCCCACTCTACGGTGTGACATAAGTAAACCCTGGTGATGTTAGATGAATTAGTCAGACTATCTTTAGCTTGTCAAGCACAGTTAATACAGCGCTAAATAAATAAGTGCCACTCATAGTTAAAATAAATGTTTCTTTTAACTCTGAGTTAAAAGATACATTCTCATCTGTGTGTCAGTAATAAGATGTGCAGTTGTAGGTAAGAGCTCAACATTTAGATATTGTTGAGCTCTTACCTACAATATCTACAATAAAGATACTTTAATATTAAGATATTAATATTAAATTATTAATATTAATAATATTAATAATTTAATATATTCCTACAGTTTGGAGGACTCCAAACTGTAGGAAATGGGAAGATTTTAAAAGCTTCATGTACTTTGAAGGGAAATCATCCAAAAGGACTGCAGCACAGCATCATCACCTCAAATTTACATATTTCTTTTATATCTGGCCTCCTGACATTTTAAACAATAAAATGTCAGACTTGTGACTCCACGTATAAATAACTTTTCCTGTAATCTGTGGTGCATTTTTCATAAATAAGACACAAACCTTTGGAGGTTGAACCAATGGGATTAGACAGATCATTGCTTATTGACTTGCAGCACCAGGAGGCTGTGATGGGATCGATTCCTACAGAGGCAGCCTAAATGTAAGGATATATCTTTACTGTTAGAGATGAATGTGATGGATGATTATTACCCCGTGTCCTGACTCAAAGTGCTCAGTGCTGCAGTGGAAGATCGTCCGTTATGGAACCAGCAGGAAAGTGGTTGATCTCTCCGTCTCGACAGCTGTGTCAGTGATGATGTTAGCAGAGCCTAACATAGTTTTCTCTCTCTTTCATGTGCTGACTCCTGATCTGCCAACGCCCTGCCAGGTAACACCACTTCCTTTGCTTTTTAATCTCCCTCTCTCTCTGTCATAATGTCCCCAAACCTCATGTCACCTCCTCCTTCCCATTTTTCCTTTCATACCTGGAAACTCCATCTGATTTGAGGAATTAATCTGCAGCTTGGGGTTATTTGGAAATAAACATAAGTAATTTGTTGTCTGCCTCACCTAGAACATGTGTTTTACCATTAAAACATTTCATTTATTTATTTTGTTGTATTGATCCAGTTGCTTCATTCCGATGTGCATATCTGAGTTATATATAAGTTACACATTTTGTAATAAAGTGAATAAAGTGAAAAAAAAGTTTTTAAGGCTTTCCCCTGATCTGTCTGTCCATCCATGAACAAACTGGATGTATGATCTCAGTTTAACCTCTGAGTTTCCTTCAGGAAAACAGTTGAAATGTTGTTGTTTAAAGACATAATGTTGAATGAAAGCTCTGTGACTCAGTCCGGATCCCCAACACTTGAACCCTCTGGCCTTTTATTGAGCTAAAATGTGGATGAAGAGGCCCGGATGGGCTATCAAAGAACAAAGATTGAGTCTTTGTGCTTTGTCAGGCTCTTGTCCTGGATTGATGGTAACATCCCTGAGATCAGCAGCAAAAACAACCAGAGTCTGCCCTGGGATTTGGTGCTATTCTCATAATAGTGTTTGTTTTTCATGTGTATTGAAAGAGCTGTTTAGTCAAAACAAAGGCCACTCAGTCTGTCAATGTTCCCAGATGACGGGCTTGTTCTTTCATGTGTTACCCAGATGAACACTCCCCTTCTTCCTTCTGCAGTTCCAACCAAACCTCTGCTGCTTTCAGCTCAGTCAGGTGCAACAGAACCCAGTCTAAGCTAGACTGGGTTCTTGCGTAGTCAAGAAATTCTTCTTTGACTACGCAACTGGGCAGATTTAGTTTTCTGGTCTGAGCTAAAATCAGTAACTAAGTGCCTCATGATGCATTCAGTTTGTCAGCCTGAGGTCGAATGTGGGAATGTCGCCACCACTAGGTTGAGTAGTTGCAAGTCAGAAAGGCGGTGAAAACCTTGCGTTGCTAACTCCTTGCAGGTTGCTGTAGGGTTGCCAACAACCTAGTTGATGCAGCTCTCCTGCTGCAAGACATCCCAAAGGTTTTCCATTGCAGTGAGACCTGGTGACTGTTGGAGTAAATCACTGCTTCAAGGAGTCTTTGTAAAATGATTTGAGTTTTGTTGATTAACCTCTAGAAGTAGGCAGCAGAAGGAAACAAATTACAGATAAAGTTGTGAGCCCAACATGTTGCCATCAGTAGCATGAACAGGTGATACAACGCAGCATGGAATTACGCTTTTATTTCTAGTAATGGAAATTACTGTAATGGAAATGGAAACTCAGAAAATGCAATACTTTTACAACCTCTAATTGTGAAATTTGAATAAGCCTGAGTTTTGGTCGGTTTTATGGTTTGTGTGTGATTTAAACTACTGTTGTCTTTTTTACTGTCTGCCAGGCCACCCACTTGCTCTGAATATTTCTCTTTTTTGGAGTCAAGACATGTTTGTGTCAAAGACACAAACATGTTTTCCACACAAGACATATTTGTGCCTTGTGTACCTGGTTGTTGGAATCAACAACCAGCTGGGTAGGTATTTCTAACCCTACCCTAACCCTACCCAACAACCAGGTTATGTCCAGAGTCACTGTCAGCATCTCAGCTCCACATTCTGATACTTGAACTTCAGCAAGTTTGCTTGCCACGTCTGAAATTTGACTTGCAAGCACAAAGTTTCTGCTCCATGTACAGGAGCAGAAACAGTGGAGGCCTTGTGCTTCCTAATAGGATTTTAATGCTGACTTTTTGAAGCTCTGAAAAGATTTCTGCAGATTAGATCCCTGGCCCTCCTTCTGAATTCAAGCAGCTTTTTGGACTAAAAACACCTGAAACCAACAGAAATAGAACAACATTGAGCTGGAGTTTGTGTGGCTTTGATGTTCTGTGGCTCCATTCAGAGATCTTTTGTGTCCCTCATTGTTACACCAACTCACTGATTGATTGATTAATTGATGGGGAGTTATGTTGCTTTGTACAGGCAGAGGCTGCCATGTTTGATGTGGAGAGCAGAGCTGCTCGTCCTGTTTGGTGTGGGATTTCTTCAGGCAATTCATTGGAAGTGGCCTCTACAAAGGCCACATCTTGGTGCTGTGAGGGGACAAAACACCTGTCAGGAGCTGTCACGCCTCATCAGATAATAAGATAAAAGTCTTTATTGCCATTGTCACTAGAACAACAAAATTTAAAAATGCCATCAGTCAGTGCATACACTTAACAAACTATCTCACAATTTACACACACAACATATGGCAACAAACAACAAATATCTCAGACACATCATTCATGATGATTGATGGTTATTTTTTGATTGCATTTAGTTTTGTTATTGCTTTCGGGTAAAAACTGTCTCTAAAATGGTTGGTTCTCGTTCTGATTGTTCCGTATCGTAAGCCTGAAGGCAACAGTGTAAACGGAGAGTGTCCGGATGGGAAGTATCCTTTATGATGTATTGTGCTTTTTTAGACAGCGGTCGGGGAACAAATCTTCCAGTGAGGGGAGAGGGTAGCCAATGATTTTTTTTGGGCTGTATTGACAACCCTTTGGAGAGCTTTTCTTTGAGCCGTAGTGCTGCTGTTATACAGTAAGTCAGTATGTTCTCTATGAAGCTCTTGCAGAAGGACACCAGCAGTTTCTCCTTAATGTTGTTCTTCCTGAGAACTCTCAGGAAGAACAGTCTTTGCTGGGCCTTTTTTGTCGGCTTGAAGGTGTTCATGTTCCATGTGAGGCCCTGCTCAATGTGGGCCTCACATGGTTCCTGTTAGAGTGGGAGGTTATGTTGTCATTCAGTGAGCAGCCCACATCTTCTTTCTAACAAGTTCTAGAGGAGGAAACATTCAAAGTGACTCCTGCTGTTGTCTGTTCATCAAATTTAGATTCTTTCTCTTTGGGACGTGGCACCGTTTTAGCTACTGGAACCATCAGGTGGAAATGAGGGGGGTCCAGAGGAAGACTTGACAAGATTTCCTCAACCACAAACCCAAACTATTGCGACTTTCTTGACAGCCACTGTCATTCTAGTAAAGAAGTAAATGTCTTCTTTCTTAAGTATCTAGCCTCAGCTTGATCTTTCTTGTACAGTACAAAGTTTGTAGCTAAATGTTTGATGCCAAATAAATCTCACTTTATTCCGTTTCCCTTGTTGACTCTTTGGTTGGTTTTACAGTTGAGAGCTGATGACAATTGTAGCAAGAATGGAAAAACAAACAATGGACAGTGTTCACACACAAAAATCTTATTAATGCTTTCAGGATGATCCAGCAGTATTTAATAGTTCTTTGTATTTATTAAAATTCTCTCATTGTAGCTTATCAAACCATTCAAATTTACTTTCTGGAGAACATAACAGACACCATAATATTATGTCCAGACATGTGGAGATCTACTAAACTCTCGTTGGCCAGAATCCCACACACACGCCCCTCTGGGAACCCACTTATTTTCTGATGTGTGCGTGGGTCTCTGTATGAGACTGCATGTGCAACTTGAGCCCTTCCATGTGACAGCTCTAGTCCTGTTCTGCCCAGTCTCCCATAAGGATTGGTCCTCCCGAGACGCACACGCACCCACGCACGTGCACACACACACACACTTTAGCAGCTTTGAAGGACTCCTTTGCAGTCCATCATTTAGCTGTGAACCGAGGAGAGGGCTTTGGGAAAATGCCTTAGAAACTCCATGCCGGAAGTCGCTCATGCTAGGAGTGTGTGTGTCAGAAGTATGTGTGCATGCGTGGGTGTGTGTGTGTTTGAGTTACAGGTGAAAGGAGAATGTTTGTTCACCTTTTGTTCACCTTTGTTGAAATGTTAAGCAGGAATGATGTGGCTCTTGAGAGGCAGACACCTATAGAGAAAAGATGAAACAGGTTGGTACAAGTATCAAGCTGATCTTGTATCAGCCTGCACCTGCATTCCTCTTTCTTTTCTCTTTGATGCTTTAAGCATAAATCTGTAAATACTACACTTGATGAGAAACAGAAAAGTTAGACATCCAGAAGGAGAGGTCTTATCAGGACATCATTTGGTAGTCAGGAGTATATGAGTGAGTCAGTTTGCAAGGAGGATATAGTCTAAACTTGTGTATCAGATCCTCAAGCACATTTCCAGAGCAAATCTGACAAACAGGTGAACAAGTTAAGTGTTCAAACCAGACAACTCTGCAGAGCGCGTCCGACCAGGTCGATGTTAAATGATTAAGATCAGTTGCCAGCAGTGAGTGGAAGCGATAGCATTGACACAGAAACATCCATATGTTTGCATTGGAAAATATCGGTCCCTCTTTTTTCTCATTCGTCTCATCTTGTCATCATGAGTATGCGCAAAAGAAGCACAGAAAGGTTTCACACTCAATGGAAATGAAATATAAATTGCTAAAAATTATTGTTGCAGGTTTGGTCTTGTCTGGCTTTCAGAAAATCATTGCATGTTGGAAAGCCAAGACAAGATGGAGTATAGATGTAGTTAAAACCAAGACTTTAGAATGACAGGCCTTCGGAACTCTTGACACTCCATCAGGGTGCGGGAAACCATCCAATGTGACTATAAGTCACCTCTGGTACTAATCTGGAGTATTCAGATGGGATCGTGCTTCTTCACTAACATTCTGCACTTTCATGTCCAACTATCTGATGAGAGCCTGATAAAGTCTTCAAGCAAACCGCACACATTCATGTATGGGAATGTTTTTTCAATCTCTTGTGTGTGATGAGCTTGGACTGGAACCCAGCACTGAGCTAAAGGATCTTAAAGGTCCATTACAGAAACTGTTGGTGGACTTGCTGGAAGAGACTTGTCACAAGCCACAACTCTGCTGCTGTTAGACCATCAGTGGGCCCAACTCTGTTATCTGCATGATCTGATAATCACTGTGACATTCTGAAAATTCATAGGCCTTTTCAGAACGTGTTTTTTAAATTTCCACAAACCCACATGCTTCTTTCAATGGATTTCTCTTGAGTATGCCTTAAATGTGTTTGTGTCTAACTGCTATCCACACAGAATGGGTTTCTAATGTTGCTTTAATGATGGAGTAATAGTCTAATAATGAGGAGGCAATAATCATTTGCCTAATAGGCGTAGCTTTCCAATTAATCGTTGGGATATGAATGTTAATTTAAAGTTTTTGGTTGTTTGTGCCGTTCCTTTACTGGCATTAATTTTTCTTAGCTAGCAGTAATGTTGTGTTCACGACGTCACAAGCAAAATCAAGAAAAACTTCTGCATTAAAATGATCCTTCTGATTGTTTTTCTACTTAATATGTCATGATAACTTTAGAGGAGGGGAAAAGAGAGAAAAGTTTTTTGGGTATGGCAGTTAATGAAAGTACCAGTTTCCTGAGCATTTGTTGTCTTTGTGGTGTGTTTATATAGTTCTTCAGTCGCAGCAGTGCGCTCATCGTTCACCATCAAGCTGAAGCGCTGCACTATATATGTGTCCAGTAATCAATCCCAGTAGCTTAGATGTTGCTAGAAAATGTGCTGATTCCGGGCCATCCTGAGGACATCCACTCTTACGTCTTCTAGAAACGTGAGTTTGAAAAATAATTTTTTCTAATTATGATAAAGCTTCATACAAGGAGAACGTGAGTGATCACTGCATAACAGTAGCCAGGAGATATTTGTCTTTCATTTGGTCTGTTTATGTTGTCAGTAGGTTCTGTCTGCACACCGTTGCCCTTTTCACTTTAGGATTAGTTTATGGCAAACCTTTTACTCCAGTTTACTCCAGATGTGGTAAATAGGAATAAATGCCATAAAATAATCTTTTCTCCTCTTCAGAGAGTTTGTTAGTTGAACCATCTTTGAATCTGTTGTATTCAGAGGCATCATGGGCCATTTCCATATTTTATCATAGGACATATAAAAAGGACCTGCCAACTGAAGTCTACAAAGAGTGGTAGAGAAATGCATGAGCAGTTGTTTATAACGACACATTTTGTACTTTCTATTTTTTCAAAGTTTCTAGTTGCATACAATGAAAAAGAAAAGGTACAAAAACTGAAAAAAGCAACAAAAATAATGCTTCTAAAACTTCCTCAGGTACATATTTTGTACAACAGTTCCATGTCTTCCAGTGTTTCCCCTCTGTGCTAATCATGAGCCAACATTTGATGATGGATTTTTCTGCAGCAATGACATAATCCTGAATAAATATACATTGCCCCCTAGGGGTACACTAAGAAATGAGAAAAAAGAAGACAATTCCAGCACTTTCCATTTTGATGACATGTAGCAAAATTTTACACTGCCTTTTCTTTTACTTTTTCTTTTCTTTAGATCATCAATAATGTAATCTGAGTGACAACACTCGCTGTAAGAGTGTAGATGCAACATTTTGGAAGAAGCTATTAACAGTGTTTAAAAACTGTCAAAACACATTTATGTTACAACATACAAAAATACATTTACATGCTTCAGAATGGAAGCTGTTTTATACTCTGCTAACCCTTCTATCAGGCATACCTTTGAAATTTGATTCAATTCAAACAGTTTTAGTGCCACCAAAATATTCAAGCTTCCAAAAGTCATCTTTCTCTTTACTCTGGTTTTGACAAGCATCTTTTTTCAGGTGCTTATTGTAATTAGGTTTTTACTGTAGGAATCAGCTAAGGCTCAAATTGCAGTCTGAAAGTGGTCTTTCAGAAGTAATCAAAACCTGTTGCTCATCAATTTATTGCAGATCAACACAGAGAAGACCATAATTATGAAGAGGATTTTTCAGGTTTACATGGCCAATGGAAAGTTAGAATAACATTTTAGTCTTTAGAAACCGGGGTTTCTCTCTTTGTAACCATGGTGAGAAGGTGTTCAACTAAGTATGATGGAAACATATTACTCTAATCTAGTAACATTTTTCAGTACTCCAAGGTGATTAGTATTTCCACACCAGTAATCAGATTAAAGTTTATTGTTCAAGTCACTGTTTATTGTTATTTTTGTAATTTCCCTTCCTAAAAAGATTAGATTAGTTTTCTCCTTGCATTGCGGTGAGTGGAATTATCTATATGCATCAGCTGATCACATTATAGGAGCCACTGCTCAGAGAAACTCTGGTAAAAATTACATAAAGGGTTGAGGAGCCATTTTGGGATGACTTCCTGGAGGCGAAACTTCAGAAGGAACATAAGTTTTTTAAAGAGACAGAGGGTCAATTTAAAGCATTTAAATTACAGAGTCAATTTTTTTTGAATTCACATTTGATATATTATCCATTTATCCGTACTTATCCAGAGTATTTATGTAACAACTGAAGGTAACATAGTTCCATTGTCTGACCTGATTTTCTCTGGGAAACTGTGCCTGGGGATGTAATGGTTGATTAGACATTTTATCACTGTCTTACTGTCCTCTTTTGCTGCTGGCCAGGCTTCCGGACAGCAGCAAAAGAGGACAGTAACATATGCCACCACACTGTGTGTAGTTAACACCTGTAGTGCATGTCCCATGACTATGTGTGCGGTTTTTTGTATCAGTTTGGCTATCCCAGCTGCATGTTGTGTGCAAGGGTGATGCCTTTTTTCCATGTTGTCCATCATTACAGATAAGTACATCAGTACTTTTCTCTCTCCCCCCCTTTTCTGGAACAAAACTCCATTAACAGCCAGTTTTGCTACAGAAACATCAAGGAAAAATGGCATGGTGTAGTCCAGGAGGGAGAGTTCTGCAGCCAACGCCATGTGTTGTTTGAGAGAGGTGAAGGCTTGTTCTGCCTCAGTGGTCCAAACGAGGGGATTGGTCAGATTTGTCATGCCTTGTTCATTTACCAAGGTTGGTGGCAGCTTCCTGTTTTTTGTGTTCAAATGCATGAGAGATTCCCTGCCATGAAACCAATGAAACCAATATTTTTTTTCTCTGCCTGATCTCTGTCTCTGCTTTCTCTCTGTCCTTTCTGCAGCCTATTTTAGTGAAGATTCCTGCCTCTCCTTCTTTCTCCATTGCTTCTATCAGTTTTCCCTTAGCATCATTTATCACTTCCAGCAAATATTTTCCCAATGGCTGTTTAACAAGTTGCCTCCTTTCTCCTGCACCAGACATTCTATCCCTTTTTTCAGTTTTCCTTTTTTCCCCTTATTCTGATATTCGTTATGCTCCGCCAAATAAGTTGTTAATGCGTCTGTTTGCTCACCAAGCGCAACCCAAGGCCCGGTGCCCCACTTTGAATCATATTTCTCCTTTTCAAGCTCACCCTCCATATTGTTTTCTAGACTCGGAAATCACCTCTTTTCTCCTTTTTCTCTTTTTTTTCTTGCCGCGCGGCGGCAAGAAAATCAACACAGCAGATAAAATCAAAAACCTCCCACAAATTACAATTCCCAAACGCCAACCGTGGTTTCAAACATCGCACATTGCAGTGAACAGAGACAGCTACACTTAAGAGCAAAACGTCTGCTCGGCGGCAGAGGCTTACATACACAACTGACAGACACACACCCAGCTTCACATAGAAATGGATCCACGCTTTACAGCTCCTATTTTTGTCCTCTTGTCAACACTTATACTTCTTTACTTATACTTCTTTAGACGAGCAGATCGCGATCAACCTTAAACCTTTATCTTATCTTTTATCCTATGGTGGACAGCTTTCACCGCTTCTTGTGTTTCTCAAGCTGACTAAGATTGGCTATCATTATTTTCCGAGGGCAGTACTCCTTGAGAGTAAAACCAAACAAAACCTAGCCTGCACCTTCGCCGCGTTCGGCAGCGTGGGGCAGCTCCCACTGCTTGCAGTCAAAAATCAAAGAAATCAACCTTTTTTTTTTTTTCTTTTTTTTTCTTTTTATTATTTTCTTATTATTTTATTTATTTACTCCTATGAATAATGAAACACTTTGACAAACCAGCGAAAAGCAGTGCTGATAACAGCTGACAACTTAAATAACTCAGTGAAAAGCAATATGAACAACGGCTGATAACTGGAATTTAGACAACCCAGGGAAACAGTACAATGGTGTATATTAAGAAAAAAGCTTCCTTACCTTTTTATGTGGGCCCAACACCAGAGTATTCTATCCGGCAGGCTGCGCCTGACTGGCCAGTCCAATCTCAACACGTAACCATCCTCTGCTACCAATTTTTATGAAATCATGTAATCTAAATCGATTGACCAAAACTGTGCAAGCACACGGAGCAGAAAATCAGCCAACACAAAGTAATCAGACGTTACTTTTTTATTCTTTTTTAGCGCTAAAAAAAGGAGACGCTTACCCTCACAGACTAGAAGTAAAAAAGAGACCGAGTCTATACAGCATCTCTTTAAAAAACAGGAAGATTCGTTGGTAATGATCTAAGAACACACCCAGTGGTCATCCGACGTTTTGCGTCACCTAAGTTTCTATTTCCTTGGAGATGGGAGTGAGAAGACGATTCATTTTCTGTATCTGTTACAAATACAAAGGCCTTTGTGTGAAAGTATGAGAATGTAATGTGTGTAAAAACATATGTGTGTACTTGACCTTGATAAGCATCTCAATATGTCCCATTAAGTTCATCTATAAATGTCAGAAGATGGCTTGTTGATGTTAAAACGTTCTTCCAACTAAGAGTTTTGGTAAAACCGGTGATCATTTTTATGTTGGGGCAGCAAGGCAGTGTTGTTGGCAGCTAATTAAGGAACTTATAATCTAACTAAAGTAACATTATTTTTTGAAAGATTATGGATTAATCATATTACATTTTTAAGCTAACTATGGCAAAACTGATAATGGTTTATGGAGACCTAATATAAAAAAATTAAATGGTTCCTAACTTTTTAGTTGCTCCAAAATAAGTATAAATCATTTAAAAGGGCTTGACCGTGGCATTCTTAAAGTTCAAGGAAATTTCTTGGAAGCATCTCTACCATTTTTTTTGTCTTTTTTACTCAACGTCTACAGACTGAGTAGAATGTCGCGCAGCTGACTCCATCGATGCTTTTCATCGCTTTCAGCTCATAGTAAATATGTGTCTGGTTGTGTTGAAGTACTTAGTGGTGTGACATCTTGAAAAGGACTTTAAATTTTCCTGTCGGTTGAAGCCTCATTGAGTGAGATGCCATCGTCTCTGTTGGTCTGCGGCATGTTCTGACTTCTGACCTCCATTTAGGGCTTTTAAAAACAGATCTTAGAGAATTGCATAGCAGTTCCCCATTGTTCATTCCAGTCATCTTACTGTATGATGGTTTCATTCTCATGCTGGCAGCAGGACAAAGCAGCCTGTCTGTTTTAGCTGATCGATGGACTGTAATTTCTCTATTGTCCCCCCTGTGGGCTCTTAGCATGAAATATAACCCATCAGGTGGGAAAATGCCTTTAGCAGATGGCTGCTGCAGAGAAGGACTGGCCCAAATTTCCTTTCATGTTCCTCTCAGGTTTGTTTTTGTGTGTTTGAGTCAAAACTGTTTCTGCAGTAGAGAACTTTGGGTTCCTACACCAAACAATGGTGTTGTTGTGTTTGCTCTTCATTGTGGCTAGCCTGTAAAAAGGTCTCACCTCGTGAAAGGCTGAGCGCAGAGGGAGGTCTGGGCACTACCGACCCCTTCTCTGGTTTTCTCAGTCACTCTTTCTTTTCTTCTTCCCAGTCATATCATATTGGGAGGGTGCACCGTTAGTTGGATATCTGGTGCATGAACACATGCTAGACAGCAGTGTTTCATGCAGGCCCTGTCAGGTCGGCCAAGCTGCTGAGTGTTGGTGTGTGTCTGGGAGCGAGGGCTGCGGCGGCGGCATCCCTCTCTCCCTGTGGGAACATAGATGGCAATTGTTGATCCACAGTGTTGGGCAAATGGGGGTGAGCTGCTGACGCCAAACTGGACGGATGCCCAAAAATTCTGGGACAGCAGGGCTCGGCTGCTTTGTATGCGGTGTGTGTGAGTGTGCGCAAAGGTCTGCAGGGCATTAGCCTCTCTCATGATGCACACACACTTCTCTGCTATTCTCCCAAATAAAATTTTCTCTGTAGAAAACAGATTGGAACTGTCAAGCACACATCTCAATGTTAAAGTAAGAATCAATACATATTTAGTTTGTGAGAAATGATGGTGAAGGATTTATTAGATTTATTAGTTTGCACATATTTATAAACTTAAGAAGAAATCTGTATAATGTTCAGATCAGAGTCTATCCTGTTTTCTTCTTGATGTTTTAGTTTAAGTTATGATCGTCAGCCCTGCAAGATGTCAGTGAGTACTGACATCCTGCATATTTGAGACTCTAATTATGAAATAAGACATGAAGTAATTCTTGAGTTGTCTGGTTAAAACTGTTCATTAGTCAGGAGGATTGAATATTTTTAAGAAATTGTGGACTTCAGTCAGACACTTTTTATCACTTCAAAATGTAAAATATTTGTAAATCAAACCTTAGCTGAACATTTCTATGCAGAACAAAGATGGAGAGTTATTAAATCAAACCATTTTTTAATTACCTTCATCTTAGCAGTGTCACGGTTGGTTTTTGGACAGGAAGCAGGTCTAACTCTATCTGGATTTTAGAGTGAATCACAGGGCAACACAGAGACCAACAACCATACATGTGGGCTATTTAAAGGACCAGTTAACCCAACAGTAATGTTTTGGGCTGTTTGAAGAACTTAGAGGCTGAGGTTGAGGCAGAAGATGTTTATGACTGCATATGTATAAAAAAGACTGCAATATATTCTAAATGAGCCAAACTGGGTTGGGATTGCATTATGCATTATGTTGTCTCATGAGCTGAATGTGTCTCTGCATGTCTAACCAGTCTACCGCAGACCAGAATAGACCAGATTTAGTAATGGTCAGATCAGTGTTCAAACAATTAAAACAAATAAAATCTGTACACTAAATACACACAGCTGAACGGAAACAAAGGAACATCTTTAATGTGAACATAGCAGTAAATTTGAAGCTGTGCTTTTTTAAGGTTACTGAGAGGACTAAAATGAAACATAAAGTGTAATATGTAGGTACGTCAGTGTTGTTCCGGGCTGAACCAGTCCAGTTGTGGGAGAACGGTGAACTTAGCAGACAACAGAAAGGCAAAGATTTGACACAAGTTTCCAGCATTTGGAAATGTTTGAAATGTTTGTACTCTGCTGGAGGATCTCCATTTTGAAATGAAGGAAAACACACATACATTTCTATGTGAAATGGCCAGAATGTGTGGAAACAAATCAGAAATAATTGTCAGACTGGAAAACTGCAATCAGTGGCATAAATTTAGAGCTACTCGGCGCCATGTTTTTATCCTCCTGTTCTCTGGACATTAAGGATTTGATTGGAGCAATTTGACCTAATCCTCAGGACTGCTTAAACAATAAATTGAGCATTTATGACTCTATTTATTTCTATGAGTTTTTGCTTTTGTGTTACTGTGTTTAGAGCTGAAATGATTAATTGGATTAATTGTGATTAATTGATAACTGAAATGATAATCAATTAATTTAGTAATTTATTAAATGTTAATTGGAGTATTAAAAAAGTCAGGGTTGTTCCTGGTTCAGCCAGTCCAGTTGTGGGAGAACCAAGCAAATTACATGTGTTTTTTATGCAATTTGCTGAAAAAAGCAGAACATATTCAAAGCAGTAATTAAACCAAAACTGTACAAAAAAGTTTATGTACAATTTGTATGTAAGATAAAAACATGTTTTTCTGTAAATAAGTTTTCATCAAAAAGTTTTAGCTTCACCAAGTTCAGATTTATTAGAGAAATGTTTTGTTCTTGTATTTTAGGCAGCAAAATGTTTTATTGTCTTATTTAATAATTTGTTAATCATTTAGTTTCTTGCTAATATTGTATAAAACGTTTAAATTGATTATTAAACAATCAATTTCAATAATCATTGCATAGCTGTATTTATAATTATCTCATTATACGTTTCTTTAGTGAAAGAAATGACAGAAACCTAAAACAAACAGTCTTGACTTAAACCAATACATTTTTCAGAGGTTTTCCCTACATTTAATTTAGGATTGTGTTTTTTGCTAATAACATGAGTGATGTGGGAAAGAGTGGAGCAGCTCATCAGTCCCACAGCAATCAGCACTTGCAGATCAAACACCACATGCACACCTGCTTCTCCCCTTCAAGAGTCTGACCCCCGCACACCACACACACACACGCACCCCTACACGCAGCAGCACGCACATCCACACACACACGGGCCTAAAGACCCCTGGATGAGACGCTCTTATGAGGCAGCATGCTGATTCCAGATTTCAGTGATTTATTTGTGACTCTTCTGTGATGATATTAAATCCAGAGGTTTTTACATTGATCACGTTTCTCTCTGCTGCTCTGTTCTTCAGAACTGCCATGTTTTCCAGTAAAGCTGTCTGCTTCTGGAAAAGCCATTATTCTGAGTGTAAAAGAAAATCAAGCTGAGGCTTGAGGGCCAGGAATGCTTCAGACAGTCATTGAGTTTGATTTACAATGAGAAAATTGGCTCTTTAACAAAACGAGCCATGGAATAAATGGCCTTTACCTCCATGCTTCAAACTTGTTTTGTTTTTTTAATTAGAATTAATTGTGTGCTTAAAAATATGTAAATGAATATATATTCATTTTACCTGGATGTTAAAATTCACTGCAGTTTGATTATAATTATTTGAATTTCTTTGTAAACAGCAAATTTTGCTCAATTAAACAGACTTTTCTCTTTTTTTCTTTTAGAAAAATTGGTTTGTAGGAGATTGTTCTTCCTTTAACCTCATTTCTATACTTTATTTCTTTCTAAGTTTGTTCACCTTGTGAAGCATAGTGGTGTCACCTAGTCAAAGCCTTAACCTCACAGATGATCCCCACACACCCTCACCTGCAGCCAGCGGTGCATCTGCGGCTTACAGGGAGTGAATATTTATGCATGTTACTTATTTTATATTAATCAAATTAAATAAAAATATATGTTGAAAAAATCAGTTTTTAACATTAAAGGGTTTTTTTGTTCAAAGCAATAAAAGTGTAAAAGTTTTTCTAGGCACTCTTACATGGAATTCAGCTCTTCCGAGCTGAATCCCTACGTCTGTGGTTTTAGGGTGATTACTCTTAATGTAGATTAGATTTAAATAAATTTGCTACTTTCTGTATGTAAGTATGTTCTCCTGAAAGCATAGGATGGTTTTAAGAAGAAATCATTCAAGCTTATTGCTGTCTCCAATTTGTTTCCTGGGATTTAATGCAGGGATAATGACTCCTCTTGGTGAAAGAGATGGATTTCCTGACACTCTTGTCTTGTAACTCAATTCAGTGGGGACCAGGACTGAAGCCTGGTCCCCACAAGAGAAATGCTGTTTTTGGGTCAGGGGTCAGATTTAGGACTAAGGTGTGAATTGAGTTTTGGTTAGGGTTAGGCATGTAATGGTTA
>CAEGAD010035149.1:0-15346 GCA_903067055.1 Poeciliopsis paucimaculata | reverse complement strand
TTACTGAACTCATAAACAAACACCAAAGAATTTGACTTATGTTGTGAACAGGCAGACCCCCTCAACCTCTGCTTTCTGTCTGCTGGTACAACATACTCCCTTTTTGATTGCCTTTTAGTAATTTATGTGAGTTCAGAAAGTCAGCAGTTGTTTTAATTTGAATCTTTATCCAAATCTACCTAACTTAAAATCTACTCAAAATATTCATGCTACATCTAATATTTCATATGTGCAAAGGTTAACTATTTCTAAAATGAATATAACCTAATTTATACTCCCAACAACATGTTAAACGTTAAACTTACCCCTTGGACTCAATGACATTACCATTCATGGTCAACCAGTCTGGACCATCCTGTGAACTGGTTCTTCACTCCCACTGGATAGATATAGAACCCTAGACCAGAATTCTGGCTCTAACAGACCTATTATTGTGTCTTTACAAAGCCCACTGATCCTCCACTGATTCCCTTTGTTAATTGCACCAGTTTGAGCTCCTTAATACTCCTGTCCAACCAGTCAGTCAGACTCAAACCTCTACATGGTTGTCAAGACCAAAGGGGTGTCCAACGACAAAATGACAAATTATATACCTGCACATGACTGGGATGGGCTACAGGAGACACAACAATTATCCAGTTATTAGAAAATGGAAGGAACTCAAGATGATGATCAGTCTCTCTTAGATTAGGGCTCACATCTTGAATTATTAATGATTATGGGACAGGTGAGGCATCGACCCAGAACTACAGAACTACAGCAGGACCTGGTCACTGACATGAAGAGAGGTGGGACCGAAGTCTCAAAGGTTACTATAGTAACACTCTACGCCATTATGGATTAAAATACCGCAATTCTCAAGTCAGTGCACGCCCGGGCCTTCATTACTTATCAGCTGGATGCATACTGATGTTCTGACCCCGCAGGCTGCTCGCATTTCTACTCCAAAAGAAAAAGAAAAAAGAAAAAAGAACGTCGCCGCCCACCTCCAACTTCCAGCCTCCAGAACTTCTTCTGCCTTCCCCCCTTAAAAGAAGGTGGAGGAGAACGCGAAGTTGCGCTGCTCTCTCTCTCTCTCTCTCTCTTTTTGTTTTACTCTTTATTTAAACGGGCAGCCTGGAAACCGAAAGTCAGTCTGTCGTGAGAAAGTCCAGGTTTTTATTGACACCGACAGGCACGAGGAGGGAATAAGAACGAAGAGGACAAACCGCGTTAAACTGTATCAACAGGATGGTTCAGAGCTGGGAGCTCGTCGCTTTCATTTGTCTGTTTCTTGCGGCCAAAACCGCAACAGGTAAGGACTCTTACACACCGCAATAATGTGGGGCTAATGTCTGCTGATGTTATAGTCTTATTCTGTTGGGTCTTTTCACGATTTTTCTCCGTTTTCTGTTTCCCTAAAGTGACGTCACGCCAGCTCCGGCATTAATTCCCGGATGAACTTGGGGAAATAGGAAATGGACCACAGGTTTATTGTGTTTAAAGGGAACCGACACCAACAACCGTCACAAAAAAAAGTTTCAGAGCTTCGTTACATGGTTTTAAAAAGCTGAAGTGGTCACTTCGGAGTAGAATATCTTACTTCCTAAAATAATAATAATAATAATAAAATAATATTATTATTATAATAATAATAAAAATAAATAAATAAATAAAAAGAGAAAGACAACCTGTGAGGCAGGAATTTTACTCTTCCTCTGTTATTTTCCCCTTCCATCCTAAACTTAGCCGTGATGTTTACCAGGATGTTGTATCCTGGGACTGTGAGGGAATGCTTTAGATGTAACTTCCTGGAAGTTTTTATTATCCCCCCACACCCCCAAAAAAATTCATTAGGAAAAATAAAATGATGTGAAGACGATGGATAAATCTTCTATAACCACATTTGTGTCTGTTTTCACTTTCAGAGCAGATTTTGCCTCCCCAAAACTTGTCCCTGCGTTGGATAAATGAGTTTACCCCAGAGCTCACCTGGGAGCCGCCGCCGCACTCCATGGCAAACTGCCACTATGATGGAAAGGTAGAAAAGAACCACGAAGAGGCAGGAATATTTGTAAGTCAGCAAAACTGTTTACAAGAAAACATCCTTTGAAAAATGATAATTGCAGTTCCATGCTTTAAGCCATGCAACCAAACATTAGGGGTTCTGGTGCTGCAATGTAAACACAAAGCTGTAAACATATTAGCAGAGTGAAAACACAATTTTTAGGTTATGTGAACATCAAAAAAACTTTTTTATTTTTCTTTATTTACAATGCCGTTCTGTTGCATTCTAATTTTTGGACCTTTACGGATCCCGTCCATTGTCTAAACCCATTAATTCTTTCAGGGTTGTGCAAAATTGAATGTGCTTCATAGGGATTGTATGCAACCGACCCAGTTTATCTGAAATGAAGCGTGGTTTTGTCTTGACAGCTTTTTGCTTTTTTTCAATATGTTTTATTTCACACACATGTACACACTCATATTTTTGTCTTTAAATCTTTATGCTGGTTTGTGTGCTAGGCTATTTTAATGCAAGAACGTGTTTCAGTCATTGGAGTCCTGGCTCTTTGCTCAAAGCAGAAGAAGAATACCAGGGTTGTAGTAAACAATTATTTTTAGTAATCAAATATTCTATCAATTATTCTGATGACTAATCAAGTACTCCAATAAAATTGTTTATCAAATAAGATCTTGGTAAATACTGCCATAAGAGTAGTATTAATATCAGATATCAATACTGGCCAAAGTTTTCTTATCTGTGTATCTCTAACAATTACTTTTCTGTAGCTTTGACAATTAGCCTGTGACAATAATGGCTCGTTTTGTTTAGGTCAACTTGGACTAAAATGACACAAAAATCAGTTCTTATATTCAATTTAAGATAAAAAAAATAAAAATGATAAAGCAATGAAAGTGCTTACAAAGACACTTAAAAAAAAAAAAAAAAAGTTTATACTCCAGTTTCCATTCCAAGCAAATCAATAAATTCATTTCTATTGGCTGCAAGATTGCCCAGACTGAAATTACAGAATTAAACTTGCTTAATGGAAACTGCAACTTTGAAAAAGTTCATGTTTTTTTTGAAAAAAAGATGTTTGCGCCAAGATGAGGTGGCTTTGAGGCCACATTAAAATGCGTGCGTCTCACAAAACTGCAATGGAAGCACTTTTTTTGCATCACACGTGTCACTTCAGTTTGTATGCAGCAGCAAAGTGCATGTTCGTATATCTTGGCCTCTTTGGATAAAGTGCGGGTGACTCCACAGCATCGTAAAGTTTATCATTTGACACTGTTGAATCCATTGCTCTTGTGTGTGTTGCTATTGCTACAGGAAAACTGACATGACTTGTATAATGTCAAAACAGTGTTTTTCACACAAATTTCAATGTGGCTAACAAGTCCCCTCATCCTTGTGTAAAAACTTTATCAAAAAAAAAAAAAAAAAACGTGAAATTGTCATGTTTTCTTGGAAGTAAATTTATTTTCGTAATTCCAGTTTACTCAATTTTGTGGTTGATGGAAACGCAGCGAGTGGGTAAGATGGTGCAACGGGGCTTTTTGAATCACCTGAGGAAGAAGAGTTCTTGCTAAACCTTCCTCACTAGGTTAGTGACATCTTCAAATCAGTGAAGATTTGAAGATGTCAAGTCTTCACTGATGTGAACCCAGGAACTTAATGGAACCGACCTTTTCCACTTCGTATCTTTGCAACCAACAAAATCATTGTACTCCTACTAGCACACGGTAGCCTCTTGGTTTTTTTTTTACATGTTATTTAAAACCCGGTTATTGTGTGCACACCATTCAACCAGACATTGGACGAGTGCCACTACTGGCGGTGTGTTAGGGATTTGTGTTTGGAAGAGTGCAGAGGGAGGAGTAGTCCTACTGGAAAGGGAGCCTTTGCTCCGGCCACAAGTTGTTTGACTCACCTAATAGACAACTGTAATAAACATACACTCCATTGTGAGATTTTCAAAGCCAATGTTGTTAATCTGCTAATCTGCTTTAAACGTTTCCACATCTTTACCCCTGACCTGTATGGTGTGTTTCCACTGCCCAAACTCTCTAGTGACTGTGACCAGGCTCTTTGTTTCTATGGACCACATTTTATCTAACTGGGATTATTCCTTGTGGATAGACACCTGTTTCTGTCTGCGGCTGTATTTAAGGCATTCGTCTCCCTTTTGATAGGAGCCTATCGAAGGCAAGTCTACATCTTTTAATGATGGCACGCTGTACATGAAGGGAGGACTTCTAAGTTACTCTTTGCAAACAGTTTGTCACGGTAACCGAAGTGAACCAGCAGTTTTGACTATATCTTACCCAGGTAACACATTTATACTCAATACAACGCATTACTACAGAGGGTAAATGCATTGGTTTATAACTATCTGTGCAAAATGTGTCTCAGATCTGGTGAAGTCGTTGGATTTCTACATAACTAGTGCCAAACGAGGCCACTGCTCCTGGTCCCCCGTCAGGACAACTCCAGAGCTGCGTTTCTTCTATCAGTACGTCTGGGTGTTCAATGAATATTTTTTGATGAAACATTTTGCAAAGTGTAGGCTTGCAACACTTCCTCATTCATACTGAGCTGCTTTAGTTGCATCACAGCCAGACTGAGCCTCACCCTCAAAAAAATGTAAGATGATAAACTTTTGCAGAGGCTAATCTGGAAGCTAACTTGGCTTTGTTGTTCAGTAAAAATCAGCACTGCAAAAACACAAAATCTCCAAGTATTTTTGGTCTAGTTACAAGTAACTTTTCATCAGGAAATAGGAACTTATTTTAAGTCTATATAACATTATAACAAGACATTTCCCCCATATTACAAATTAGTTTTCCTGTGTAACTAGTTAATTTTCATCAATATTAACTAATTAACTTAAACTGATTTCTTGCTGAATCAGTGCTTGCAAGTCTTTTTATTATGATTATTATTGTAATAATTATTATTATTTCTTCAAATGTACTAGAATACTATCAAAAATACTTGGTAAGATTTTGTGTTTTTACATGCGAACACAAGGATATTCTACTAGTAAAGTTGAAATGAAAAATAAAAGTATTGTCTCGCTACAGGTTGATTTCAGTGAGTTCAGTCTGATGAGGTTTTCAGGGCCTGTAGAAGAGAAGCGGGTACACAGCATCATACATCCTCCACCATACGTGAATGGAGTTCTGTGCATAGAGAGGGGGAAGCATTTTCTACCTGTAAAAAATTTTTAACACCATGAATCCATCATATCAGAATAAAGCAGTTTAAAGTTTACCATTTCTGGCAACTGCATGCAGATTTTGACATCTGAGTGAAAGAAGGAGTATGTCCTTTGTTCAAGGTGAATTTTTATTGTATTTTTTTTAATTGAACCCAATCATCCAAACAATACCATGCTGTCCCACATCAGTTTGGTGTGGGGTACATCCCACGTTACAGGCGTGTGCTGCCCACCTGGCATCATGCAAATCTACAAAGCAACCCCCAGAAAACTCCTTCAGCTGCCTGTAACGCTGCAGCTGGGAAACGCACACATAAAGGAAAAAAAATATGCAAATGTAACCGTCACGGAGAACTGAAAGAGCAGTTCTAAATATCAACCAGGGCTGTAACTAAAGGCCACAATCCACACCAATTCAAGAGTTATGTGCTTCACAAAAAATTCCAGCCTGTTTTGTTCAAATGGCATAAGTGATGACTTCCTTTTAATGTGGAAAAAAGCTAATCTTCTGCCTTGATCAGGTGGGTGGTGTGGTGAGGGGGAATGTCATTTGGAATGGTTCCCCTTTATGAACCTAGACAGAGAAAAACAAGTTCTATCTGTGTTTGCTTTCCCATAAATATTCATCGTCATTGTTGCAAAATCTGCTTGGCAATAACTTAAAGGAGGTCAAGGTCATATATATATATATGATGTTTAAATTTTGATCTTTGCAGAAAACCTGAGTGGTTGACTAAACGGCTTTAGGTATTTGAGAGCTGGTTCCAATATGTCAGAAACATCTAAATTAATGATCAAACGTCTGTAGCATCAAGACCAGAAAGTCTGTTTGTTCTGAGCTACAGACCACGTCTCGGACTGATGATGTGTAAACTAATAAAGAGATAAAAATGGAGATTCCTTCGGTAATTAGTAAGTACTCGTTTTCACATGCTACTATAGTTACCAGGCGCAGAAAAACAAGCATGTTGGATGATAGTCTGATCCGATAATAGGATTTAATTCCCCACACCAAATAACCTGAGTATTTTTCCTTTCTCTGAAGTTGAGGACATTTAATAGGACCCTCATTTTTAAGACTTTTGTTCCAAGTGGTGGTTCTACGATGCAGCTGTAGACGTTGGTCCTTCTATAAGCTGACAGCTGCACCGATATCACCAAGAGCAGTTGAAGGGGGGAACAACCCTTTACATTTGCTTGTCAGACTCCTTAATTCCCTGCCTGCCGGTTACATTTAGCAGTGACAACGCCTCGCGTTCAGATCAGTCCTGAAGGATCAGATGTCTGCTCTCCATGCAAATAAAAAGGCAACCGAAAAGCACAGGCTTCTGTCGAGCGACATCAGGACACCTAGGTCTAGTGTTGTCCTGATGTTTGTACCACTGCAAACTCTTCAGGTGGAGAGTTCAGTTATGTGGCCTAATGGAATGCAAGAAGCTTGAATCTCTAAAAATAAACTTTTCAGGAAAAAAAAAAAATCCTTCTTCCTAATGTAAAATTATTCTGTTTTTGATGCTGTTCGTGGGACAGTTCAAAATGAAACGCACATGAAGGGTGATCAGCAGAGTTGATGTGCACAAAAAACCCAAAGCAGATAAGCTGATTAGTTAAACCATGTGTACAAGGAGAAGCTCATACTACCCTTCTAATTGCTGATTATATTTTGAGTTTATTTTCATCTAGAAGAAGCTTTTGTCAAAAGCGGAAGTTGCAGCTTACTGGGCATTGCTCAAGTTCAGTGAATAAGACTTTGAGGAAAACACACCGCTTACCCCGAAGAGCTTTTCACATTCCGGTCTGAGTAATGTTGAGTGAATACACAGTCTGCGTTGCCTTTACCAAGATAAGGTTGACTGCAGCTTGTGTTGAACCTGACCCTTCTGTTGTTCTGCTGGTTTAGCCAGAATGGCTGTTGGTTGTCTCAAACTTTATGGTTGCAGTTCTTTGCCTCAGGGAAGCAGGAATCCAGATGCAATAGCTTCTTAGGAATCCTGCAGCACACCTCTCCTGTCTGAGCAGGACAGCTGAGCCAATGTGAATTCCTGTGTGATTCATTTGTTCTATTTAATTAGTGCAATTGGTTATTGTCAAATTTATTAGAATTTAAAAGGTGTGCTCAGTGTTCGTAGAGTCATCTGTTGGCAGATATTTGTATGGAATGTTAGCTCCAAACTATTTGTAAGAATTTTGCCAATTTGATGATGTATTCTAAAATATTCCAAAGAAAATGGAGCTTGAGAAGCTGAAACATTCAGCCGTCATGCTACTCAAAGCTCCAATATGTAACATTAATAACAAACATGACTTTTAATATCTCTTAAAACTGTCAGCATGCTGTGACAGTATAGCATGACACACATAATCTGTGAAAAGATGAAGTTCCTTCCTGAGCTACTATTGTCTTCTGAACAAACAAGGTGCTCCTGACCAAAACCAACTGGGGGGAGGCGGGTCTTAGCGCTGTCAATCAACGTTGTGAACGACCTGGTAAAGGTGCTCATGGTGAAGAAACGACTTGCTGTTACAGGAAAACTGTTTATCCACCATCATGGATGGCCATGCTAACTAGCATTAGCATTCACGACCTGCTTTGATTGGTTGTTTCTCTGGGAGAAAACAGAGGAGCACTAATTTTTTTTTTTTCTCAGATTATCAGTCTTATGCTAGACTGTTACAACATAGTGACAGTTTCAACAAATACTTAATATATATATCATTTATTTTTTTCATAAAAGGCACATAGTGCAGTTTTCAGACACTACCGGCTGGTTTTTGCAAAGGAACCATTTATTTTAATTTGTGGATATTGGCTGCTTCTATAAAAACAGAAATAAGGAAGGTTATATTTGGCGTTTGATTGAGATAGGGTGTTGCTCCATGAGATCATATTTATCCATTCCATCTGCTTGGAGTCTTTCTCATTCCTTCTGAAGAAGTTTCTGCGGTTTCTTGTGTCGCTGATTAAAACGTTTTCTGTATAACCCATCCCTCATGTCAGATTCTGAGATTTTTCCAGCCTTCACAACCGAGTGGTAAATTGCCATCGTAAGACTTTTGTCACTAATTGAGTTTGCCAGATTTAAAGAGCCTAAATGTTTTGGATTGGAGGATGAGACAGTTCTGGCTGCATCGTCTGTTTTAGCTCACACGCCGCCTTATTTTCTCACATTACAGTCTCACACATGTGTTTCTCTTGGAATTTCTAGTGCAGCAGCCATAAGGACACGACAGAGTACTAGAGCCATACTGTAAAAAAAACAAAACAATTAAATTACGAGAATAAAGTCATAGTTTTATGAGAATGAAGTCATAAGAGAAGAATAATACGATAATAAAGTACCGTTGTCCTCTTATTATTTCAACTTTATACTATATACTCATTATTTTGACTTTATCTTTGTAATATTGTGACTTTATTCTAGCACAACTTCATTCTGGGAATGCTATGGCTTTATTCTCACATTTGTACAATGTCATTTCATATTATGTGATTCTTGTCGTTCTTTGAAAGTAATTGTTTATTTCTCCCCACCTTTTGTTTTAAGATTGAACGATCGATTCTCTGACGAATCCCCAGAGATACTACAGGAATGCTCATCGTACACTTACACTGACGGTGTGAAGTCTGGGTGTGATTTGAATGTAACTCCAAGGAAGAGCATTAGGATGCTGTTTAATGCAACAGTGAACAACAAAGTTGTTCGGAACACTTTCAACTGGGATGAATTAAAAGGTTAGTGAAACTGGTTGTTCCATTTTGTTCCCTCTGTTTTGGCCATTATATTCTAATTATGCCAGAATGTGTGATGTAAAAAAAACTAATAAATCTGTGAAAAACCTGAAAAGCTTTACTATGTTAATCCCTTTCATGTCATTTTTTTCTTTCTTTCTTTTTTTTTTTTTTTTTGCTTGCAAAGTAAAACCAGCTGCCCCTGAATGGACAGTCAAAGAAAATAAGACCAATTTCAACATCAGCTGGACTCCTCCAGACATGCTAGAATTAGAATCATGGATATTTGAAATAAATTACACCGTATGTGAAAAAGAGGTAAGACATTAAACACTTACATGTTGTACTGAAATTAAATTCTTGAGTCAAAGGAGCAATGGCTTGTGTCTCCTTTGACTCTTGTATATAATACATTTTCTTGTATTATGTACAAGAAAATGATACATAGTATCACATTTATTTTTTTCAAATGGAAAAAAACCCCAAATGGGGCCAGCTGTTGACGTTAAGTCATTTAGTGTCGGTATGAATCCATCAAGACTGTTCTCAGTGGTCAATTGTCCAATGGTTGAAAGGCCAAGGACCTCTGTGTTAAAGTGTTCTTCTTTTAGTGTTTCTAGGGTTGTTTGTTTCAATGTGCAGACATACAATTTCCTAAATAAAAAAAAAAACGTGAAATTCCTTCTGTTGGATTCCATGTTTATCAGTTACCATAAAATTCTTGGACTAATATCTCAGCTTCTGTTGCACAGCTTGCCATGAAACTGAATCAAACTGTTGAAGTATTGTGACTAAATCAAACCTAGTATATGTTTGGTTGCGAGCTTGATATAATAATCCTTTTTAAAGAACGTTGGAGCCTCCTGGGACTTTATCTGACACTACAATTGGATCAAATTGACATTTATGCGTCTACTTTTAGAAGGAGCCATTGTCTGTAACAGGATATTACCACATGGTGCAACGGACCCCTTCCTGTCGGTTCTGCATGAAGATTCAAGCCAAGAGCATCTTTGGCAACTCTCCTCCAACTGATGAGAAGTGTTTTGGTACAGTTGTATTTCTTTCTTTTTTTTTTTTTATCATTTTGTTTTTCTTTATTATTCTAAAGGGATCTTCTGTCACCTGATCTTATATCACCTCTGCAAACTCAAATCATTAGCTTTTATAATGAGCTTGTTGTTAGGCTAGTACCACGACTCGCCTCTTTTTCTTTATAGTTTGTGTTTAAAATCAAATGTAATCAGATGTACTCAAAATTTGCCAGTAATCATCAGATATCCCTTTATTATGTTTTCTGACTCATCATCCTGATGCATTTATTTCCAGATCCTGATCAGGGTTCTTTCTCTGTGTACGTCGTCATCGTTGCCCTGTTAGTTACTCTGGCAGCTATCCTCATTGTGTGTTTGCTGAGGTCAGACTTTTTTTTAAATTATTATTATTATTTCACAGTGCCTCGCAAAACTAATCACACCCATTGGATTGTTAAAAATGTCACATTTCAACCATTAGCTTCAATGTACTTCAGTGGGATTTTGTTTGACTGGCCAACGCAAAGGAAAGCATAGATGTGTGTGTTGAGTTTGCATTTGTAGAACTTTTTTTAAAAAAATTTTTTTTAACTGTAGTTAAAGATGTAAGTCTTGGACATTTTGGCTTATTCTGCTTTACAATATAGTAATTAAATTGAACTCTGTTCTATTCAATTCCAGTTGATCCAAGTGTCCTCAGAGAGTCATTGTAGATGGTGGGCAGGAAGGATGTTCAGGGTATCACGTCAAAACAGGCTGAATTCAAATGCACACCACACTTTTTTTAAAAATTTTTTTATCTATATCTTGGTCCATTCCATAAAATCCCAATGAACAATGAACTACATTTAATGTGGATAAATTGAAGAAATGTTATACTTTGGTATTATGGTTGACTCTATTCTTCCCTTTGAAACAAAGTTCTTTCTGTACAGGAATAAGAAGCATATTTTCCCCAAAATACCAGTCCCTTCGAACTTCTTCAAAGATGTTCTCGAAAACAACAATGAGGTAAAAAGAAGAAAGGGGCAAGTGGGTATTTCACTAGTGTGGGAAGTGTTACTAATTCTATTGTTATTCTGTGTGTTTTCGACACCGTTGCCCCTAACAGCACTATTTCAGGAAGCATTTGGTCTAACACTTTCTTCTTTCGGGTGCCTCTTCCTTCTCTCAGAGTTTTTTTCGCAAGTTGTACGTCCCGCCAGAGGAACAAGAGAACTGTACCGTCACAATGGTGAAAGACGCGCAGACCATCAAACCAGACTGTTGAAACTCCTCCACTGTCAGCACACACTTCCTCTGAAGCAAGAAATCATATTGGCATTAACATAAACCCTGATTCTGAGTCCTTTTTTTATGAAACTTTGCCAAAAGTAATCTCAGGTGACTGTAGATTAAAAGGCCAAACTTTGCGATGTTGATACAGCAGAAGACAATCGACTGCTGTTTCTGAGCAGATCCGCTCAGCAGCTACTTGTTTTCACGGAAATGCCTGAGATTCTGCCGCTTTGCACTAAACAGTCACTGAACTGTGAGTCAGGACCTTTTCTGGGAGTTCCTACTGACACATGCAGCTGTTCCTACTCAGCCACAGCTGTATGAGATGCAGACTGAAAGAGATTCTCTACTTATCCCCAGCTGATTACTTCTTGAGGTGTTTTTTATTTTATAACACCTCTGGTTTCCATGTGCAACTGAGTCACACCATGAACATTTGTAGATGGGATTTCTTTTTTTTTTTTTTTTTTTTTTAAGTGTTCCCAGATCAGAAGCCAACAATGTGCCACAAATTCTCCTATTATTTCTACTTACTCTTGTCTGTTTTTATGTCATGAAACCAGAGGGACGCAGTACTGTACGCCATCTTTGTGTAAAGATGTTTTTCTTTTGATTTGCACGTATGAAATGTGAAGAGAAGCATTTTTATTGGGAAGGATAGTTATCCTGGAAACGGTTGGAAAATGCTTTCTGCTTGAATTTCTTGACGGTTGCATAAAAAGATGAGTTGTATTCCATTACCTACCAGAAGCTGCTAAATTCACTCAATCATTTTTACATCATGCAACAGTATAAACAGCATTTTCTTATGAATATTTTAGATTAGCTCTACGAAAAGATGCATGAACAGGAAGGTTTTCCGCAGATAATTTCACATTAAGGTGAATCCATGGATAGACGGGGGTTTCACTGTGAAAGGCAGAAGTGATTTCCTTTTTTGCTTTATTACATCATGGAAGTCTGACTCTACTGTTGAACGAGCTCTTTAAATGACAGAGCAGATATAGAGAAAAGATTAATGTGGTCCTAACTTTGGACAGCGTTCTCTTCTCCAACACCAGGGATTCTAGTTCCTCTCTTACGACACAACTGGCCTTACTGCCTCAACAAACATGGCGGCACTGGCCACCACCGACTCGCAGAACATCTTCCGGCAGACGTTCCGGTGCCTTTTCAGAAAGAAGAAATGGCTCTGACCCTTCTTTTTAAACCATATTTCCATTTTTAACCAAGTCTGATTTATTGTCCAAGTACACCCCCCCAACCTCCAGTTACTCATATCTTTTCTATTGTGTTGATAAAACACTTTGGGGGAAAAAAAAAAAAAAAGATATTAATTTGATGAGTTAGGACTACCAAAGAGTGTTAGTGCCAGCTTATTGGTAGGTTTCTCATGATTTTGGCATCCAGGCGGTTCCTTTGTTTTTCCCAGCAGTGACCTCATCACCTGTGTTCACTTAAAGCTGCAAGAATCAACCTTTATATGTTCAAGATACTGCCAAATTACCAAATATTTCAATATTTACTTTTTTTTTTAAACTACTTCTTACCAAAAGTATAATAGCATAACTGAAATCTTTAAAAAGTTTTTAAAAAAGTGTTCGTTGAACTTTTTCCCTACTCTAGAACAAAATCTGAACTTTTACACACTAAATTATTTGGGCAACAGTTCACCCAGCAATCAGTGGGTCGCTGGTTCGATTCCCAGTGTGTCTGCCCTTGTTGTTTGTGTACTTCCCCACCTCGCCTGATGCTAGATTGATTGCTATCATCAGTGTGTAAATGAGCTGATGATACAATACTTCTGTATTATGTATATATATATATATCTAATGGATTATTATTATATTGAAGATGCTAAGTGAACTTCTTTTTTTTTTAAGTCTTCCAAAGATTTTCATCATGGACCAACCCTCTTCCCCTCCCCCAATGTCTGAAACTGTTACGTTCCTTGTTTTTCTGTTCTGGCAGCTTTCTAGTTTGGAGACATTTTCGGTGTATATTGATGACACACTTCGTGTGATTGGTCAGTGGAGCTGTTTGTAAATGCCTTAAAACTCAGTTGGGTTTCTTTCAGAATTGGAATCTGTATATTTGCACACACACACACAAAAAACTCTGGGTGTGTTTGTTTCTAAAGTAAAGCCTTATATGTATTTTTATATCTGTTTTTTTTATGATCAAGTCGATCTCAACAGAGGAATGATTGTATTTGTTTTTTGAGTGCTGTGAAGAAACACAGCTCCCATTAGTTACATTGTGACTATGCATTGGTAGCAGTAACAACCTTCCATATTCCTGCACCCTCTGGTGTGCCCACCCAGCAATGTAGTCACAGCAAGAAAACTTAAGTTTACAGTTATGTTTTTTTGTTGTTGTTGTTATTTTTGTCTCCTGTCGAGCTTCTTTCTTTTTAGCTATGCTAATTAAGTAGCTGCTAGCTGTATCATACCATGTTACACACCAATTTAAAACTATGCTTCCATATCTTGGCAAGAATGTTATTTTTTTTTTTTTTTTTTTTTTTTTTTTGTTCTTTAGAAATATTTGAATAATATATATATATTTTTTTAAAAATAGCAAATTAATGTGCTTTGCTGTATTTAGTTTGGTTCATCTCTGGTGTCTCATTTTATAAATCATTTTTACTGGTAAGCCTCTTGCTAATTTTTCTTTTCTTTTTTTTTTTTTTTAAGAAAAATTGACCATAGTTGAATAGACTGAGTTACAAACATGAAGAAAGCATACACACATGTTGTTGTTGGTCCCCCTTTGTTAATGAGGAGCATTAAAATGACTTGAAACAGAAAAGAAAAGTACAGAAAATTAACGAATGAAAATTAGACATAGTTTCTGAATTGTGTTTCTACAGTTTCATTTTTTGAAAAAAGATCAGGTCTGGAGAAATATGATTTTTATTATTATGATCATAATTTTTTTTTGTCAGCTTCAGGTTATTTCAGTGACCATCATGGGCTTCTGGTCATCAACTGAAGATTACCAATAACGGTGTTTATGTGTGTAAATGTTGGCAGAGATTAAACATGTCAGCTAATCGTCAGAACCTTGAGGTTCAGTGTTGGCGGTTTTCCGCACCGGCCCGTCACTGTCTTCTGCGTTAGCTGAACATTATAAAGAAACAAAAAAGAAACCGTTCCAACCATTAAATTCCACTGAAACTATTTAGCAATCTCATTTCTGAAAGTTCTGCCATAAGCACATCAACTCTTTGGTCTGAAGGTGAATCAGGTCTTCAGTATTTGAGTGTTGGTCTCAGCCAAAGGTAAAACCCACCCAGGAGCCGTTTCTGTTCTTCTCAAGGGAAAGTATTACAAAATAAAAGCGGATTGTGTCGGAGACTTCCGAATGTTTTAAAATAAAGGAAGTATACAAAATGTCAGCATTTTCTGATGTTCAAGGGACTTTCCAGTAGGAAAGGAACATTTCTGAGAGAAATGACATGACGAAAAGTATCATATTTCCACAGAAGGACAACTTATTTTGTTCCTTATTTTGTCAGAACGTTGAATTAGAATACTGCGAGATTAAAAGGAGGGCAAAAATACATTTTGACTTGGGAAAATATCAGAAGCTAACCTGTATCTTGAATTAGTTATGAGAAACTTTCTATGACTGCATCATCGGTACTCAGTCTGCACAACAGAACAGCTTCAGCTCTTTGAGATTGAGCTGGTGATGTTTAAGTGCAGCAGTCTTTGATCATCTGTGGTTTGACTGTAATGTGTTTTAGAATGACAGAAGCACATTTTTAGAAAAGCAAGGTCAAAGCCGAGGCTGAAAGCTGCTTGCGTTTTAAACGTTGCGGTATGCTTGGAGTCGGCTTAAAAGTTTTAATCAAGTCTTTCAAAACTAACCTTCACTTTGGGTTGAACCGGTGTTGTGTTAATGTAGGCATTTTCCAACTATGATGTTGCCATCCTCATGCGTCAGTGTTGATACGGTGTAAAAACAAATCAAATCAAATTTTATTTGTATTGCACATTTCAGCAGCAAGGCATGTCAAAGTGCTTTACATCATAACAAACACAAAAACACAAAGTCATGCAACATAAAATAAACAATCAAAATATGACATT
>CAEGAD010035133.1:0-42343 GCA_903067055.1 Poeciliopsis paucimaculata | reverse complement strand
TATATATAGACACCATGGTACCGTGAACACTGCCATCTGTAATTGGAGACAATATGCGAGACAAAACTAACCTAGAAGAATGAATCTGTAGCAAAATTGCTGTAAGGACAAGACAGAAACTGATAAGGGCTTCTGCTAAAGGGTGACAGCAGCTCTATAGAAACGGCGAGATTATCTCAAGTTCTGCCTGTGTTCTACATGTGACAACAATCTCCTCTGCGCTCCATATGCATGGACCAGAAACCTCTCTTCTTCTTAATAAACCAAACTTTAACGTTTGGGATGCAGTTCAAAGAGGATTTTTGGGAGAAAACTATGACTCCACGTCACCAAAAGAACACCATGCTCAAAGTGAAACATGTGGGGTTAATTTTCTCAGATGGAACAAATGTTTTTATAAATGGTTTGAAAAAACATGTCTTTAAGCCAAAACATTTAGGTATCTGCAGGAAAGATGGAGATTAAGATGGATTTCGTTTTTCATCACCAAACTGAGTCTAAGCATGCATTCAAATCAACAAAAAAAAAATAAATTAGCTTATATGGAGAAACAAATCTAACCAAAACAATCTGCGAAACTAAATGACAAGATGCTTCAACAGTAAAACTAGATTTTTTTATATGATACATTTCTCAAACAGATCAGACAGCTTCAGTTAAACAAAAGATGAAATTAAAAAATGGAGAACTTTTGAAATTCCCCCGGGCCCCCTGAGACTGAAAGCAGATAACAATATCATTGGTCAACTAAGAAGTGGAGTTTACATCGTCCATACACTACTTCTTAATAATTCTTTAGTAAATTTGAAAGAAATATTAGTTAAAACAATAAAAACTGTCTTTGCCTCAAATAATTACAACACACAATTTATTATTTTCCTGAAAACAGTGAAAATATGTTGGCTGCAGCCCAGTGGCCCGCACATAATTAAGCAATAGCCTAATTTTAATTTGAGTTATAAAGCGCATTGAAGAATTTACTAGCCATAAAGTTGCATGGTGTATTAATTTTACACATTACCTCTTTATAGTTTACATTTTAAACCAAAAGACTTTTCTGAATTTGGTTACCAGAAACAAATATAACAGCTTTTTTATTCTGCAAAACTGTCATTTTTAGCACCATTTGTCAAGATTAATAAGTATATTTAGCAAATCAAGTGACTGCTAAGTAAGTGTCAATATATTTCAAATATGTATCTCTAGTATTTCTGATGGTTCTGGCTTATAACTTCTTAAAAGCAAAAATGTCCCTTCTTAGAAAACTAGAAATACCAAAACTAAAGATGTTATACTGTCTCACAAGGACAGTAAACCATAAAATGCCACAGGCAAAATGGTTATTTACCGAGCGCTGTAGTAAACATAATGTTGTAAAAAAAAAAAAAAAAAAAACACATGGAAGAAAAAGGTGTGGTAAGCAGCAGGGATAACAACAGAATTAAGAGGATTGTGAAGCAAAGCTCAAGAGTTTGGGGGAAATTTGGAAAGAGTGCCGCGAGACACAGATGTATCCAGATAAATGTTTGCAACTGGGGCTGTAGATAAACTCTCACTTTGTCCTGTCACTTATAGCGTTTATGTCCATGTTAATGTCAGAATTTGGCTCCTTCGTCTCAATGAAAAACACATCTGCCAGCTATGTACCGCCACCCATTTGTTGTGAGCAGGATGGAGGTAAATTTATGTTTAAATTTGTCTGTAATGCTAAGCTAATATCAGCTGTTACAGCCTGCTGTGTTCTGTGAGTCTCTGCTCCACATATCTACAGTCACCTACCGCGCACTTCGCCACCATTTGCTTCAAACCAGCCACCAGGCAGCCTCTCCAGGAGGAGCAAGGTTGTCAGACTCCATGCATCGCGTCAGTGATTTTAGATTATTGGTCTCCTGAAGAGCGATAAGACCCCGGATATTTCCATCTGACCATGAAATTTCCCCGGATGCCCCGGACCAAACGTGAATGTTATGCTGCTAGCACTTAGCATTCATCAACAACTTGTAGGCAGAACTGAGAGCGAAGTGCAACACAAATAACCACCCAGCCGATTTGGTTCTTCTTCTTCTTCTTTATGGTTGGCAAAAAAAATCCAAGTAGTGTTACCGCCACCTACTGATATGGAGTGTGGACTGTTTCTTACATAGTGATCACATTTACCAGCATTATGCTTTTGTATTTTAAAAAGTGTTTAAGTCCTTTATGTGCAAATTTCAGTCCAGCTATTACTCCTTCTACAGTCTTTTGAATTTTATAGATCTTCCTTTTCTCTCCTTTATAAACACAGTGTGGCTAATAGCAAAACATAACTTAATGAAGCTTCAAGGCAGATAATTTTCCTTTAAGGATTTTAATAATCGAGACACTCGATTCATTCAAGGAATCATTACAGCCATAGTTGCAACTACTTATGTTAACCTTTAGTTAAAAACCATAATTATCAAAAGTTTGTCAATATATCAAAAATGTGTCTAGTGCATAAAACTTTATTTGAATTTGTGAAATATGATGCACTTGTGATATGGCTTGAAATTGTCAGACACATAAAACTGCCTATGTAAGACATAAGATATGTAAGGGAGAAAGCATAAAGCGCATCAGAGGGTGCTTTTTATGCCAACAGAGTCCAATAAGTGTATACCTCAGCTCATTAGGCACCTACTTACCATGAAAAGGCCACTGTGACCACAAAACAATCCACCACCCACACTGTGCCTACAGTAATTGTCTCACCTCTCCGGCTAAAACCACCTACCTTCTTATTTTGCCACACCAACAAACTCCAGCAAACGTGCGCACACACACACACACGCACACACACACACTGGGGGATCCAAATGGCATTCTGTTTAATCAAAATAAAGCTGCCCTTCCACACATTTACATGCCTCATAATAGGTGAGACTAGGCACCGGGCCCGTTGTTACACGCACCATTAAAACACAGCAGTGGACTAATCTAGCACTTCCATAAGCAACAGCAGAGACAGCAGCAGCAGAAGGCAACATGGGAGTGGATGCTGTCAGGGAATGCAGCAGAAAAGAGCAGGAGAGGAAATCAAACTATGCAACGAGCAAATATTCATTTGGGAAAAACTAAAAATGGTCAGAGGATTGCACAAGAAAAAGGAAAAGTTGGGTGATGTTTGAGCAAAAGGAGGAGAGACTGATAATACTTGGTCAGGAGTAAGTGTGGTTCTACAAGAGGATCATTTGGACTTCAGCACTTTGAGTGGAGGAGGAACAAGGAGTTCATGCTTGAGAAGCAGGCTGAATAGACGGTTTTTGATATTCCATTTGGAGAGCCTCTGAGGCAAAAAGTAATGTTGAGAGAAACAACAGAAGAAACAAGCTGACCCTGTCTGAGGACATAAAGATGTGGAGTGGTGCAAAGAAAAGACAAAGAAAGAAATGAGAGGAAGATGAAACACTGGCAGAAAAGTAAAACAAAAAGTTGCAGCAGGAGATGTTTGTTGGAGATGAAACAGCAGAAACCTTGCTTGGCAGGGAGCAGCAGCAGCACAAAACAACAGCGGCAAGAGAAGCAGAAGCAGCAGGAGCTACAGAACGGGATGCTCTGAAAATAACAAGAGATTAGAGTTGGAGGGGCACGCAACATAAGAGGCAGAAGGTGGTGTTTGGAAAGGAGCTGGCAGGGAGATGACGCTTCTGGAAACAGCAGGTGGAGAAAGAGGTGATGTTGGAGAGGGGAAGCAGTGGGGGAGGCAGTAGCATGGGGGCCACCAAGCACCTGTGAGCTATAATTATGATTCACTTTGCTGCTCCAGCAGGCTGTGTGATAGCAGAGCTGTGACGGTGTACTCAGGAGAGAGGAGACATGGGGATGTTTGAAACTAAACAGCACACACCATTATCATAAACTGTATTCACATCACGCATGCAGGAGGGCTGCGTGCAACATGACCTGTAAAAAACCCCACAAATGCACTGAAGAATGTTGAAAGTGGATGGAGGAAATTAAATACTGGATATGTAGTGATAACCAATAAAACGCAATAATCCAATTAGATGGTTGAAAACTTGATGAGAAAAGTCCAACAGTAGTACATCAATATCCCAAAACTATTTCTCTGGAAACCCAACACGAATTTAAACCAATTCCTTAAACCAGCTTAGTTGGCATCTTTTAAGTCCCCAGCTTTAACATCTATTAGCGCGTTAATTAACTCCAGGTTTTACCTTGCATCAGTTCTACATCAACAAATGCCCACCTACCTTCCACTGCGCACACAAGAGTAATCACACAGAGAAGCAGCGCAACCCAAGTGGCCAAGATCCCTCCACGCCTGTCCGCTCCCATCATCCGGCCGGCAGAGAATAAAATAGAGAAATCCCAGGGAGACACGCTGTATTCCTCCGGTGAGCAGTCACATCTCAGTCCTCAGTTCGGTGCGCACAGGAACAAGCTGCAGTCAGTGGAGACTGAGAGGAGATAAACTGCTGTTGGATCCGTCTCCCCCTCCGCTCAGGCAGTTTTCTCTGACACCTTCCTGCCCAATCAGGAGAGAGGATGTCGGCTTGAAAACCAATAACCCAGTCTTCCCAACCTGACCCGAGCTGCGTGTCCAATGGTCAGGTTCCCCCCACACCGCCCCGGGACCGCGGTAGAAGTGGCTAAACAGCGACACTTAGTGGCGAAACGCAAGTTTCCCAAAAGCGCACAGTGCCTTTCTGGATTCCTCTTGAATTTCAAAACATTTTGTAAGATTAATCTCAGAAATTTTCTGAGTTCATAAGAAAAAAAAAAACTATTGAAAATAAAATGGACTTTTGGATCTCAGAAATTTCCGGGATTTTTCTAGAAAATTAGAGGGTTTTTTTCAGCCATTTTTTACTTTGAGTTTAGCATTTTCCTCGTTTTTTCTAGAAAATTTTTGAAAACTCAAATTATTATTTTTTGCAGAAATGTACTGTCTTTTATCTACAGTGCCCATCATATGCCACAGTTTCAAGAAACAAGTGTGTTTGCTTTGTGAAAGACCACAAGCACAGCATAATTGAAAAAAAACTAATAAATAGGACTTATAATTTTGTTTTGAACAATTTGTAATTTTAGAAAATAAAATATCTTAAAGCTATGATGGGCTTTTGTATTCCAGCCCCATGGGAAAATATTTTGTATTTTCCCTGCAGTTATAGCTGAACGTGTTGACAAGCCTTTGCAATTCTAGAAACTGACATTTTTGTCCATCCATTTGTAAAATAGCTCAGGCTTTTTCAAGTTGCTTTGAGAAAAAGTTGCAAACAGCAATATTAACATCTTCCCACACGTTCTCAATTGGCTCTGCACTGGACTTTGACAAGGCTCTTCAAATCCCTCAATATCCTTTGAGCAAAGCCATTTCTCTATAGCCTTAACTATAACTACGGATTTAGGGTTAGTAAACAAAATTTTATGTTATAAACTCTACAAAACATCTGTGGTTTGGTCAGAAACGAGGCAGTTACAATACTGCAATACAGAAACACCAAATACTCATGAAAAAAACTTTAGATCATAATTCCAGTTTTAATTAATAAATAATAATAAAAAGGTTAGCAAAACTTACCACACAAAAAAAATAAAATAAATCACAGGGAGCCAGAGCAAAACAAAAACAGGAATCCAGGGAACTGATGAGGAAATAAAGGGAGAAACCAGTAAGGAGTGATTGATAAGAAGGACAGATGACTGATTAGAAACAGGCTGCAGGTGGGAGAGGAGAGAGAGGGAGAAAACGGCACAGGGGGCGAGGGAGAGTACGTACACTAACTGGGTAACTAGCAAAATGAATTTAACAAATAACTAGAAATAATCAGCATAATAATATTTTGATGTTGCAGTTATGCGCTACTTTGTGTGGATCTATCGAGTAAAATAAAAACGGTTTCATTCAAGTTTATGTTTGTAACCTTTTAAATGTGCAAAAGTTCAAAGAGTGTGATACTTCTGCCAGGTACTGTAGTCAGCGGACAAAAATGGATTGCTGTATTTTTACATGATCAATATTTGTAACATTTATGACAACATTTTGTCTATATGATTCTGCAACAGGGTATATTTGAAGTTTGTTATTTCAGTGTTTTGTGTCTTTGTCTCCCAATTAATAACACTGCAGCTTAAAATGAATCTTTTCAAATGATCAAAATACAAAAATATACAACAAAGAAAACACATTTGACAAAAATCGAAGAAAATTGCATGAACAGAGAAATTGTGTCGGCAAAATATAGATAAAAAACTGCAGAAGCGTGAATGAATAAAAAAACTTATTGTGTTTTTGTACAGACAACATGTCTTAAACATCCATTTCTCTCTGCTTTGTTAATGTTATAATTCAGTAAATATTACTGTCCCTTCTCTGCAAACCCTGGAGGAATATGAGGGATTATTTTTTACTGACATTGTGCTTACCTCGGAGGTTCGCAGCTGTTCCGTTTGGTGACTAATCTTCTTTCTCCCTGGAGGTTTGGTCACTACTTTAACTGCTGAACGAAATTGTCTTATTTTCAAAACAATGTCTATATAGAGAAATATAGAGAAAAGAAAGCCTTACTAGAAACATATGTTTAGCACTCTAATTTATATAAAGACTGATATCTAATTGCATTTTTAAATTTTAGCAATTAGCAAGTTAAGAGTGGAGACCCAGAGGTTAATTTGCTTTAAAAAAAAAACAAAAAAAAACAACTTGGAAGTGTTAAGAGAAAGAGCCATGACTATATTCTTACATGTGACCATGGACTGCAGGGGAAGAAGGGGATTATGTTAATAACACCTGCACAGGTGTTTTTACTTACGTTTACTTCCTTCCTCCCAGGACCACATTGAGTGACATTTCCCTAAATACCCTCCTAGCACCTTTTTAGAAGGGGAACAATTTCTATTATTCTCCCTGGCACAAGCTTATCCGGAACATGGGTCTAATCTGCAGGCGTGGAAACATCGGTGCCACTTCCTGTGCCGTTTCAAACTCCCACCTGATGGAAACAAATGCATTCAGTTTAGAACATGAGACCTTCAGATGAACTTGGGCACGATGTTTTAATACGCTGCGGGCTGACCATGTTGCTTTAAAAGGTTTTATATGTGGCCACACAGATTACATGTGCATTTGTGGGTGAGTTGTGTTTTTAAAAGCTGTGTGTAAAGGGACTATGTGGTCCTAATGTGTTTGCCAATTAAACTGTAAGAAAACTGTGCAAACACTACAATCCCTATGGTGATGACAGTTGCAGCATGAAGATTATCGTAGAGCAATTCAGTCGTTATGTCTTCGATGTTTGTTGTCTTGATTCTCTCACAGTTCACGTGTTCGCTTGTGTTGTCAATAAAAACCAACCTGTGCCAGTGAGTTCATATCTTTAAAATGTGCTGCTGCAGGAAGTTAAAATGCCCTCACAGCCTCCAATGTTCCCCCAAAAATCAATAAAAGATCTGCTGGCTGCCTCATGAGCAGAGCAATAACATTTAAACTGTCTCCAGCAGCGTTAAGGTTGCTCTTTTAAATTGTGCTGCAGGAGTTTCTTAGCTGTTTTAAGGAGTAACTCTGGCCTACGGGGGTCGGGTCGGCCAAACGCTGCGATGAGAACTGATCGATTCTCTTCATGCCAAGGAAAAATACAGCTTCTCAAAAATGTCCTTCCATGTCACTGTAAAACGCACGTTTAACTCTGAAGCCTCTCATAATCTGTTCGAACAAGTTTCAGATCAGTTGGGATTACCACAAATATTTTTTTCTTAGCGTTTTCCGTAATTTCTCTTTATTTAGCTCTATCCTTCTTTCCATCCGCCCATCATTCCTGCTTCTCCTGAAGCAGAAAACCTTCAGGAGAGACAATTTTGTCTCATTTTAATCATAGATGATTGTTTTTACATTTTTTTTCCCCTTCAAATTCAGAAATCTACATACATTTTTAATATTTGTATGACAGTATAGGTAATATTTTTGTGATCTTCTCAGTCATCTATTTTAGTCATGTAATTCCTTTACTTCATGCACATAAGAGCACTGTTTCTTCTGTTACATTAATTATGTTTCTCTTTTTGAGACTTTGACAGTTTTGAAACTGTAAAGAAATACACCTCATCTATATGATATCTGTAAATACCGGCCATAGCAGCAGTATTGGTTCATACTGGTGCATTCCCATTATACAGGCTGTAAAATTGATTTTAATTAGCTGCACAATTCAATAGAGTGATTACAGCAGGCTAACATAACTTTTCCAACGAGTGTGAAATAACTAGAATCTTTTATATCGACACATTAAACGGTTAAAAAGTAAAACAAAACCTACACAGGGCCGGATTTACAAGGATAGGGGCCCCTGGGCTGGAGTCAGTTTTGGTGCCCTGTCCACTGAAGAATAATAATAATTTTACTAATGCAAATTACAATACAGCAAATTACAAATTACAGTAGCTTGATATGTCCTATAGCCAGTTCCTCCATGTTATTCACAAAAAAAAAAAAAAACAACATTTATTTTAGCTTCATAAGTTTCAATACTTGAGAATTGTTTATGTTTTTTAAAATTAAAAAAATATGCATACAGGCCACCTGACATGGACATACTGGTCCATGTCAGGACATTGTTGCTAACTGCACATTTGTTAAAAAAAAATAAGTTGCACATAGGGCCGTCATATATTTACAATATGTGAAATATTCAAAACCACAGACCAGGCGACAACTCTTACACCGAGTGGCTAATTAGCACAGTTCGAGCAACATCACAAAATCATTGCTATGAGTATTTATTTAAATCTTCAAAATTGTAATATTTTTTAGCTGAAAACTAAATATGTCGTTCAAAGCAACAAAACTCTTGCCGCCCTTGAGGAGACCCCGGTTTGGGCAGCTGCCCACCAAATCGCAGAACTCGTTTTTAGCTCAAAACCCAAACCATAGAGTTTGCTGACAAACTTAGAACAGACCAGTAATAACATACACAAAAAAAACCAAAACGACTTATAATGGACGAAGAATAGGACTTCCAAAACAATCCAAAGAATAATCGAGTGACACTCTCATCTGCTACAATCAACCAGAGTTTAATGGATGAAAGGTGTGATTAAATACACTGATGATTAAAAACCCGCCTAATACAGAGTCCCAGACTGCATAAGTATGTGCGTATTTAACACTGCTGCTATTTGTGTAAATGAACATGTCTGTAACAGGAAAGCAGTGTAGACTTTAAAAGAAGGCATGCCAATGTAAATAATATCACCAGTCAAATGTAGAAATAATCTTGCAAAAATTCTGTATATACACAAAGCCAGGCAGCTTGAAGAACTGGAAAACTTTTTCTTTTGTGACAAATTGGTTTCATAACAACAAATCATTACAAAACCTCAGTGTACCTGTGTACAGTGATGTGTGCAGTGTATTAAGCTTTGGTTTGATGTACTAGTTAATCAGATGAGTTAAGTACCTCTGAATGCATTCATTAAGAAATGTCCTCCTGCAGCAGCAGCACAGTAGCTTTTCTTCTGTTTGTCTGTTCAATCGTTACGTTTTCTTTTGTGGTAATTGCAAACAGGATGCTTTGAAGTTCCTCGCCCTCAATAAGCAATTTTAAGAAAATGTGTGTGCTCTTGCTTATTGGAGGCTTTGATGAGGCCGTTCCTTTATTTACAAAGGAAACAAGCCTTTTAAAAACCGAACATTTCATTTCCGGCTTTGACGTAAAAGTAAGGTAAACTGATGCAATCACAAAAACTCAGGCATTTCAAGAGTGCGATGACTTCTCTGCATTGTTTTTGACTGAATGGACCACTTGTCAACATCACAGATAATGTGGATTTCATTGCCAGTAGAGTATTATGTTGTACAATCATGGCTCAGTATGGTGCCAGTTTTTAAGGTAATGTACACAAACATTTACAGCGTACATGGTTTGCTTAAGTCAAACAAACTTGAATAACATTAAAAAAAAAAAGTCCTTGGTGAATGCACCACAGATAAGGTCACCTGCTGGCTGGAAACTGGAGCTACAGACATCTTCTTCATCATTGTTACTGTCCTCTTTCAAACATCCTCATCAAAAGATCCACTGACCTCACACTAATTCACATTCAAACTAAAACACATTGAAGCGCAGCAAAGTAAAGACTAAGGTCAATTTTCATTCCTTTAAGTCAAGGAAAATGTTCATCCATTCAACAAGAATGTCTTTTTGGCAAAGTTTCGTTCCACTTTTCCTCCCATTCAACCCCATTTCCCATGGTTCAGTCCTCAGGCCCCTTCATACAAAGCAGTGAAGGGGGTCCATCATCGCTGGAGCAGCAGGACGGTGAATGGGAGCAGCAGCAGGAGGTTGCAGACGGCGATGCGAGGCGTGGGCGCTCCTCCGACTGGTTTGGTCTCCGGCGCATAGGCATAAAGTCCCGGCCTGCTCCGAGCGCACTGACCGCTCAAACACATCCCGCTTCCTGAGCCGCTGATATCCTCACCTGCAGAGTTATTGAGGAAAATTTAAATAACTTGAATCTATTTTTACAATGCAGCCGTGAAGGAGTCAATTTGACTCCCGGAGAGCTTTCAGCCTCGAGTAACTACTTTAAATTGAACTTTCTTTGGCTCAGACTCCATGGCTTTTCCCAAAATGACTCGCTTCAACTCTAAAGTATAGGACATTTGTCACATAAAATGTCCTGCTGGGGGAAGTTAGTTTTACACTTTATACACTGCATCTGGAAATTGCTATGGCAACTGTAATTTAGTGCAAGCGAGTTACAGGAATCATGATTGACCTCATAAACAGAACAAATATTTGCTCTGTTGGTTTACAGGTGGAATAGTAGAGAATTGGAAAAAAATGAAAATAGCAATTGGATTGTAAAGTACAGTATATGGCTTTTAATTCTGGAGGAATCAATGATTAATATTAGATAATAACACTTTTGCATTGTTCTTGCTTTTTAACCTTGTGCCTTTTCTTACCAGACATAATTTAATCTACGAGCTCTCCAGATAATTATGCACTCAGTATGTCTTCAACATGACATAATCTGTACCGTAAAGTGCAATAAACAAATAAAGTAATCAAGAGTAGAGTAAATCAACTAGTAGGAGGAATGGAAAGTTAGTCACGGGGCGCTAAGCCGTGTGTGTAGTTCATGCTGTTTGACACAGCAGGATTAAACGTTGTAATTTTTTAAAACATGTTTTCTCTAGAAACTTAAAACTTTCTATTCAGGTTACAACAGCTGCCACTTGTTTTTCAGTATAAGCTGAATTATTTGAAATGTTGATAACTTGGAGGGGGGGAGGGGAGGAGACTTCTCATTTTTTTGTTTTCTTTCTTCCATATTTGCAAGATTTGTAAAAGACAAACAGATGTCTTTTTAGAGGAAATACATTTCCCACAAATACTAGCTATTGTTTAACTGTTACCCATTCTTGTGTTGTGTTAGCAAAAATGTAGAAAATGTTGAAAATATGTAAACCTAAGAGAAACATTCTGAAAGGGTCTTACTTGCATCCTGAAAGTCCACATCATTGCCTTCCAGTGCATCTTTTAGTCTGTTGCTCATTATTTTCAGTTCCATGATTTGCTGCCGGATTTTCATGATGGGTTTTGTGATGTCGAGATCCACTTCTGGGTTGTTGATCTGATTTGCCAAACCGTCACCCATCACCCCTGGAAGGTACCTGATAGGAGCAGAATGCAGCTAGTGTACCACTTTCACATCGCCAGTGAATGAAAGACAGGCAACCGAGTTGAAGGAGAGACATTTTACATGCAACATCCTGTTCTTTAAATTTGGGTTTTCATGACATTTTACTGCAAATCTGCCTAGTTTGCACAAAATGAACACAAACATTCCCATACATCTGTGGTATTGAGGTGTAGATCTAATCATTTCTTTTCTTGTCTCTAGCTTGTTGTGAATGCAAAACAATCCTGCTAAACTCCAGTAACTGCAGGTCAGGGGAAAAAGTATTTACAAGAAACATGGCTAGTTTTAAATAACTAAGAACAATCAGCAAACCCATACTTTTCATCAGTCGGCAGCAGATATGGACTGTTGCTACAGGGCGAGGTGGATTTAAAAAGTCATATGACGCAATTTTAACATAATGCAACAAGAAATGATTCAGCAACTTGTATTAAAAAAATGTTAGCGTTCAAACTTGTGAAACCACTTTTAGGCTTTAACAATGTCACTTTAATTACTTCATTTTATCCCTGATTGGAGAAAAATGTTAAAGTTCTTATAAAATCCACCAGAGGGAGATGTAGATCTGTAAACAGTTCGTCACACTAACACAAAATTCACATATCCTTCAGCTGTCACACCCAGTCAGTGACTCATGCATATTTCATGGTTCCTCACATTATTCAGATAAGGAAGACACATTTAAATGAATGTGTTTTAGAGGATAAATCTGATAGCTTGGCTGCAATCCAAGCACTTTGAACACAAGGAGATGCTGAGTGTGGGTGAATAATGCACATATAAGCACAGCGTCTCATCGCTCTGTAATCCATTTACTCGTGAACTTTGGGAGGTTTGCTTGTCTGTGTGGCTTTCAATGCTTCAGCTAAACAATCTGTGTGCAACAAACTGCTTTTTAAAACCATGGATGCAATTTTATCTCAGTATAATTTTAAATTTGGCAGAATTGAGATGTAATGTTCTTGTATTTAAGTGCAGCAAATTGTTTCTATCATAACAGGTTCAGCACAATATGAGTTGTCTCTTCCCTTTCTGATTGGTTTTCTTCTCTTCAGAACCTTTTTTTATGATGCGATTGAAATGAATTTTTTCCACACATGCAGAAAGACTGCAGACAAATATTCAGACCCTGGACTTTTATTTCTGAAGAGCGTGCTACCAACTGCACCACTTTAATCGTTTTTAATCAGAAAATGGATGCATTTGACGGAAATAAAAATCTGTAGAATTAGGGAACACAAAGAGTAACTAGTTTTATGACTAGTTTTATGAAATTAATTAAAGATTACTAATTCCCATTTTTCTTTTGATTGGCTCTCACCTGGCTTTGGTCATCCCGTTCCAGCAGTTGTCCTGACTGGTGCTTGCAGCCGCCAGTTTGCTGCACAGCGCCACCGGCAGCTGGACCCAGTACTGACGCATGTCCCTGAGTTTACTGGACAGATCCGACACCTGAGGCCAGAACAAAAGCATCACATCATACAGAATCTGTTCAGTTCCAGTGATTTTCATTTTTATCAGTGCTGAAAATCCCAGTTTAACTTTAAGATTCATTGAGAGTTTCTTGAACCGTGTTAGTTTCTCTGCACTCTCAGACACAAATTACATATAAACGCTGTTATTTGGCTAAATTCCAGTTTAATTCATTCAAAACTGATTGTGAAATATCAGCTGAGTGTGTGGCATCCCGTGGAAGGAATTTCACTCTAATTAAAAAGACAAACAGCTATTGAAGCAGATCGTCCATAAAAGAGATTCTAACGTCTGTTAAATCTAATTAAGACATCTACAGTGGTAGTTTTGCAGTAACATAACCCAAATTACTACACACAAGTTCTAAATATCAACTATTCAAGAAGCAATGAGCTAAAATTACGCTACACAAACTAAATCGGGGATTTTTTATCTTTTAAGTCTGACCTGTCTTTTCAGATTTGGACAGATTCAGAAACTTTAACGTTCATCCCGTATCTGCCAAACTCTGTAAATGTTGTTGCTGTTGTTTAATGTGTTTCTAACTAAAAATGGTGCAGATTCTTAGTTTTGATGCATTTTGCAACAAATAGACTCTTTAGCAAATCAAGCAGAAATTGTAACTGATTTATCGGTGAATCTCTGATTAATACACAATTCTCTTTGGAAATTTTATATTTTCCATTTCATATGTGTAACATTAATGCAAATAAGTTACAAAAAAAAAACAGAGAATTAAGAAAAGATGGTATTAAAGTTGGCTTGGACCAAAGCAGCCACAAAACGGTGATTGATAACTTTCAGCAGGATAATAATCCCAAAAAAAATCCACATAAAAAACAAAAATGATTCACAAGACACAAAATTAATCTTCTTCCATATCTGTCAGTTTGATAGAAAACCTGTAGGATTAAAATGCAGAGGACACACACCTGTATTTCCAGTCTGAGTCCAGCTGTTGGGGACGGTTTGTATTCGAACGCAGTCAGCGAGCCGCTCTTCTTCTTCTGCTCGTGGGCGTTTGGAGGACCTGTTCCTGGTTCACCTGGGGAGCCGCATGTTTGGAACACCTGCAGAAACAATTCCCAAGCTTTTACCACGTTTCTCAAAAACTCCACATCCTCAATTCACCGCCACACACTTCACTTTTTATCTTAATAGCAGGTGACAAAGCTGCAATATTTGTCTAGTGTTTTGTTACAGCAGGCAACCAATTTTTATTATTTGTAATTTACAGGCAATGAAGATGACTGACTGAGCAAGACAAAAAGTTCTTTAGTTCAATTCATACGGAATTCACTTTTCAACTGGATGCATTTATCATATACAAGGATAAAAAAAAACAACCACTTCCTCACAGAAGGTTTCAGAAACTGAGAATATGGATAAATGAAATATTTTGATTACATTAATTTCTTGCTCAGAGGCAAATGTAGAGAGAGCATTTCCAGTTAGCTGTAAGTATAAAATAGTCCACTAGATGTCGCCACTGGCAAACGTTTCAAATAGCTCGGAATATAATACCTATTTGTGAAAACTCTTTTGAAATTAAATGAACAAAATATTTTATGTTTATTTGCTTCAAGAATAACCCTTGAGGCGTAGCATCTCACTTCCATAAAAAAACATAAAATAAAAAACAATAATAAATCAGTATAAAATATTTATACACAACATTTAAACAGAAAAATTTCACACTGGCAGATAAAGTCTTTTACCTTTGCTGTAAATGTGTCCATGTTTTCCTGCAGATAGTGCACAGCTTCGTAAATCCGTATGGGGATGGAGGACAGAACCACGTCCAGGCTGGGTTCTGTGCTGAAGCTGGACGCTACTTGGATCATTGTGTCTGCAAGCAGAAACAAACACAGAAATCAGAAACCACTGCTTTACATACGCAACCTGTAGAAACACTTTACGGTTAAACAGAAACCAAAGGGAATCAAAAAACTGATAATCTACCTACAGTTCAAATCAGAAATGTATTTACACAAAATAAAGCGACATCTTTTCTTGTTTTAGGTCAATTAGAATTACTAATATTATTTCTATTTGCTAAATGCCACAATAATAAGAGAAATAAAATGTCAGATTATCTTTTTAATGTCTTCAAAGTCAGAAGTTTCTATGCCTTTATTTTGGTAACACTGCCTTTGAACTGTATCACTTAGATCAAACCTTTTGCTTCTCATCAGACCCAGCTGGGTTTCTGACCCATTCCTCCTGAACCGAACAGAACTGGTGGAACTGGTTTTGTAGGCCGCCTCACTCAGATCTGCCCACAACTTCTTTATAGGATTGAGATCAGAGCTTTGTGGTGGCCATGTCAAAACATTGACTTTGTTGTCCGTAAGCCACTTTGTGACCAATTTAAAGCTCAGGTCATCTGAGCTTTTAACTCTGACTGATTTCCTTAGACGTTGCTTCCATATTTGCACACGATGCCATTTATTGTATGAAGTGCACCAGTTGCTCTTGCAGCAAAAATGCTGCCACCCTCCATTTATGATGTTGGATTTTAACCTTTTTACAATATTCTAATTTTATCAGTCTTGGCATCTTGCAGTCTAATTGATTAAGTCGCAAACAATAAGATGTGTTGAGGATTGGCTGGTGCGTCTTACCGATGAGCTCCTGCCACACCGGATCCAGGTCAGCCTGGTTGGCCAGGCAGCCCTTCATGACGTTTGAGCAGTAGTTGGAGCAGGGCTGGACCGAGGCCAGGCCGCGGCAGTGAGGGCAGTATACCAGCTTCATCAGGGCCTTGGTGCACTCCTCAGCGAGGGACACCTGGAATCAGGCCCGTCAGATTAAAATACAGAGGTTTGCTCAATGCTTTAGATGCATTTTATTCCAAATGGTTTACTCCACAGTACCGAAGCATGACAACAGAGGGCAGTATTTACACATCATTGCATGAACAAAAAGCGATGATGGCCAAAAGATTTGCCACTAAACTGTTAGAAAACAAATAATGGGGACAATTAGAAAACTACTTTTAAACATCTTTATTCAAGGAAACGATTTAAACTGGCTTCCCATGAGAAAGATTTACTTTTTAGAGATCTTGCATAAAATATATCATGTAAAAAAAACAAAAACATTATGAGTTTAAATGTGCACTGGCCATTCATTAAAGTTTCTAACTTTAGTCTCGTGAGCAGACTCCTTCATGTTTAATTTGGTCAATGTTGCATGACAGAGTGAGGTCATGAGGTTTGAGTTATATTGAGAGTCTGCAGTCACAGAGACAGCCGAGCATGCAGGCTGGATGTGAACCGTGATGCGATAGAAAGTTTCAGCAGGTGGCAGAAATGTGTGCAATTCTTCACAGGAAGGAGAAAGGAATAATTCAAACCTTAAAAACACAGATAGATATTTTGCATTTAACTCTTATGCAGGATTGCGAAGAATGCATTTGCATCAAGTTTGTCGGGATTAAAATCTTGATCTTTTTTAAAATAAGCTAGTAAAACTGCAACTCATTATTAAAGAAAATCATATAAAAATCCTGATTATAAAAAATGCTTTTTGATGAGAAACATAAAAGACGACACACACCGCACGGCACACATGTGGGACTTTGTGGATAATCTCAAAGATCTTAAAAAAAAAAAAAAAAAACTCCTTGCACCAATAATTTTACATCAATCTTGTCAACCCTCTGAGAGAGAGCTTTGTTCTGACGGCAGAGGCTGACAGTTTGTTTTCTATTATCTTTGTGTTTCCCATCTGCAGGGCGGAGGATTTTTCTCTCACAGTTTGGGTGTGACAACCACGCAGCCACCACATCTGCTTTCCTGGGAATTAGCCCAGCAGACATGAGACACATTCCCAAACAAACAGCCAAATTATCAATAGTTCAGATGGCATCTTCTTCTGGCACGGTTACCAAAACGCAAACCATAACTGCTTATTTAAGTCTGAGCTGATGTTTCCATGTTTGTCCTCAACATGTGTGCGTGTGTGTGCGGGCGTGGGCGTGTGTGTGTGTGTGTGTGCAGAAGAAAACACAAATACACAAAACTCACCTGTGAGACCTTCCTGATCACATCCGAGCTGACCAGCAGGCCCTGGACAAACGACCTGGCCGTGACAAAAGACCGGATCACTTTCGTTTTCATGTCCCGAGGGATGTCTCCGAATGGCCGCAGCGTCTCCTGCTGCTTAGCAACACATTCCAGGTAATCCTCTGACAGGTTGACCTGTCCAACAGAGACGGCAGCCGAAATCACAGAGCAGAACAATTAGGCTTCTTTTAACCAAACATTTATGCATGGATACAATCCCTGATCTGGATTTTTAAGTCCTTTCCTGTGTTCAATTTCTACAGAACAGGATGAGAGCCACTGAAAAGAAAATAATAATTCTGACTTATTTCTCAGATATTAATTTTCTGATATCAAAAGATATAAAAAAAAATTTCATTCTGAGATTGAAGTCAGATTCCTTTTTTTTCAGTGGCCCTTCTGTTCATTCCATCCCTCATAAATTTTGCGTTCAGCTCTGTTCAATTTAATTCAGTATTTTTTAACTCATTTCATGTCAATACGCATCTACTAGCATATTCTTCTACTCACTTCCGTGGGGGCAGAGGCTTTAAACATTCGCTCCAGCAGCTGGGACCAAAACTCGGACAGGTTCTCGTCCAGGTTGAGGGCTGAGCCCCGGTAGTACTGACGCAGGTCAGCGTAGAGCTCTGCAAACAGACGGGCGTTCTGGGAGTACAGGGGGCCCAGCGGAGACAGCACGTCCTGCAGCGAGCGCTCAGACTGGCCGTGCAGCTCCGTGAAATACGCTACAGAAAGACAGCGGAGGAAAAAGTCAGGACACAACAAGCTGATGCCAGACTTTGTAAGGTTAAATTGTGCAGATTTATCTCTGCCACTTCATTTTTAGTAGAGCTATGCACAACTACTACGTTTACAAGGTAGTTTAAAAGTAACTTTCCAGATGATAAACCCATCATCTGGAAAGACATTACAGAAAACAACAATGCAAAGCAAATTAATTTCAACAATTCAATTTGATTTAAATGTAATCCACAACAAATATTATCTCAATGCACTTTGCAAAACAAACACAGGTGTAATTCCCAGGTGTTGAGTGGACTAAACACTGACACAAAGCATAAATTTCTACAGCAGCCAGATTCTGCTCTTTCCACCCTAAAAAATCTGATCTGTCGCTTCCATATGTGGTACTAAACTGGATCCGTTTCCGATTGTTGTCAAAGCGTCTGCAGTCTGAATGGTCATGTCGCGTTTTCTCCAGCTTTTATGTGATTGAGGTGAGACAGGCATCATAATTTTGCACCGGAAAAAGCCACACAAGGTAAATCAGGACATATTATAGACCTTATAAAATTATGAAAGAAGTCTGCGTCACTGAAATTTACAAAAACTCAAAGGTTTCAGTAAATGCTCCACAAAAGACTGTTGCTTTCCTTTCGTTAGCGTCCTTCGTCTTGTGACGATCCTGTCGGATCCCGTTGCTGAATAAACTTTAAAATCGATCCATAAACGTCTCAGTCCTACTTCTGTAAACTCTTCACCGCTGTGTGACGTCAACGTTCTTCTTCTCTGCATGTGGGTTGATCTGGTGAACCGTTCGCACAGACGTTTCAACACAGTTTTATTAGTAGTGTGAGCAACCACACAGCAAAAGAAAAACAAAAAAGAACTGATCATCAGGTCCTGCTGTGTGAAAGCAGCCAAATAGTGAGTGTTTAACTTTAGTGAGACGCTTCTTACACCAGATCCTGAAATCGGTTTGGAGAATCTTTACTCGGCTTCATTCACACTTTTAGCTGCGAGAGCGATGAATTCAAATGTGAAAAGTTCAAGCGGTATAAACGCTGCTCTCTACATCCCCCAATGTTGTTGTCCGTGTGGCACTTCCTACCACTGGGTTGTCACAGCAACCACTCCCACTCCACCACTGCGTGCCCACTGACTTGGCAGATGTTTTGGGCTGGATGCTCTTTCCCTCCCTTCCCGCCTTTACAGCATTCGGTTGTCTAAATTAACTTCAGATCAGTCAGCTTCGTTAAATTCAGTCCAATCCAAACACACAGCCCAGTTCAGTTTAGCAACTTCATATCTTTACAAATGCGTTCACTTTGTAAACTGATTACTTTTACTGCTTGAGCTTCTTTTTCTTGCCTAATTTAAAAAAAAAAAAACAACCTTTCTGTAATGGTTCCTTTCATATCTCCAGTTCTGTCAGATGGACACAAAGTGACAGTGAGGAGAAACAGAGAGAATTAGAGAATCAGAGTGCTGTCTCTGTACTATAATGGCTTCAAAGGCTGTGGACCACTGCCAGGCTGCTGTAACCACAACCAGATGGACAGCCACATTACTGCAAGTCCACAAGGCTTTACGCCTTAGACTAATAAAAATGTCTTGCTCTGACTTTGTCCTCCTGCTGCCTAGTCTCTGTCTTTATTTTGCGTTTTGACTCACTGTTTCCTCTCAGCGCCGATGATTTGTTCTCACTTGCTGTGCTTGTGTGTCTCCATGTTGGTATTGGAGGCACTTCTCAGTTTTCTTCTTCTCTACATCGCCCTCTGCCTCTGATATTCAGTGATCTGCAGCCTCGACTCCTCGGTGGGTCAACAGCTCATTAGCTGAACTAGCTACTGCCTCCAGGGACAACCTTTTTTCTGGTGTATGCGTGTGTATGCGTGTGTGTGTGTGTCCCTAAAGATCAGTGGATCGGATTATCGCATTTCATTGTGTCTGGCTGACTCCGGTCTCATTATAACGCCCAGGCAGGGGTCTTCTTGTCACACAGGACACACAAACCTGCATTCACACACACACACACACACACGCAATAACGGCTGTTATTGAAGCTGCCGTATTGACCGTCAAACACAACTTCGCAAATACACAACATACAAATGTCACGCTCCTCTGGGTGCGCTTCTGAAGGTTTGTTATTGAGCTCTGCCAGTAATGAGTGCCTTGTATGCACTCACACACCAACACCCTACTTACTGTCAAAGCTCCTGTGGAGATTGTTGAAAGTCGCCTGCAGGGACCTGCCGGCCTCTCTGATCAGCCCCTCGGTCTCCTGGGCGCTCAGACTGGCCAGGTTTTCCTCCATGGCGATGGTGCAGCAAGTCGGACCCTGAGGACACATCCTCAGATGTTCACCTTTAAAAAGAGGGAGAGACTCCGTCACGTAATTGGAATGCATAAACTTTTATGAGTCAATAACTAAATTAGTCAGTTTTTCAACATTACGCTAATTTACAACCAAGTGACACCTGAAATTACAGCAAGTTAACAGCTGGAGTCCCTCCACACACTCTGACACCCTCATCTTAACACATGCAAACATCTTTACAACAAGCTCATCTCTTTTTTGTTGCTGTGATTATTTTCAGATACATAATTTGTGACCTTCAGATGAGGCAGGGTTAGGGTTAAATTAGGGATGCATCAATCCACTTTTTTCACTTCCAATACTAAAATTGGAGGTTTTTATTATCGGCCGGTACCGATCCGATACAGAAGCACAGTGCTAATCTGACTTAAATAATTTTTTTGTCTCTAACACAGACATAAATGTACTGAATTACAGATTTATTTCATAACTCTACTCCATAAATGCACCAACAGCTTCACAAGTTTGATCAAACATGTAAAAACAACTTTAATTAGTTCAATGCAGAGTCATCCATTAGTTAAGGCATCACTTAACATAATATTACTCATTTTAAATTACTAATATTATTCAGTGTGGGAAAAAAACATTTTTTAATATAAATTCACTAGTAAAATATTAACAAACACCTCTAACCATATCTAAAAAATAAATAACACTAACGCAGTTTTTATTATTTTCACATTGATTTGTGTCTTTTAATTACAACAAGATGCTCTGAGCATCTTGCGACAGATCACACAGTGTAAAATGATGAATAAAAAAGAAAAATCTCCAATATTCAATGTCAGAAAGATGCAACAATCTCTGGCTCCATTTCAGCTCATCGTCGCTCTAAATGCTCAGGGAGCCTCGTCAAATTTCTTCAAGAGCCGAGTCGATTTTGGAAGCAACTCAGGTCATTTAGATCTATCCATGTCAGTCCTTTGCATTAGATGAAATTAGGACTGCTTGACATCAGGTAATGTGTAATTGTGATATTATTGCTGGAAATTGTGGTTACAATTAACCAGCATTTTTCAACAACTCCCTGTTAGACTTTGTATCTTATAAAATAAAACATAAACATCAGGTGGATTTCCAGATTACATCCAACTATATACAGCATTCTGCCACATATTGTGTCCAAATGCAGCAATTTTCACACTACAGAGTGATTTTGTGAATGCGATTGTGTCCAGAAATGTCAAACACGCGTCAGTAGGATGAAACATGCACACTTTGGATGATCTATCTGGTTCGTTCACATTAAGATTTTAAGCTTCTTTTAATCAGAATAACTAACATCCAAACTAAAATATTTAAAATCATATAGTCAAGCATGAATATTTAAGTAATTAAAGTGTTGAATCACTAATCACTAATTAGTACATAATTAAAGATCTGCTGTTCTCATAGCAACCTTCCAGACCCCTCAGGTCTTCTGGTTCTGCTCTGCTTCCCCAGAACCAGAACCAAACATGGATAATTCAGCTTCTATGCACCACAAATCTGGAATAAACATCCAGAAAACTGCAAAACAGCCGAAACACTGAGCTCCTTTAAACCCAGACTAAGAACCCAGCTGTTCAGTGTTGCTTTTAAAACATTAATTAACATTCTGATGTGTAACGATGACAAAATGTAATGGTTCGGTTGTTGACTTTGTATTTTCGAGGTAAAGCACTTTGAACTGCCTTATTGCTGAAAAGTGCAACACAAGTAAACTTGATTGACTGTTTTAAGTTAACAAATACTTAATATTGGTTTAAAAAAAAAAGTACTACTTCCATTGGCAGATTATTTGAGAAAAATGTCTTGTTATAAGCAAAATAATCCACCAATTAAACTAATACTTTTTTTAATCAATTAAGTAATTATTAACTTAAAACAAGGTCATATTTCTTGCTAAAATGTCACTCTGCAAATAAACTTGATTGATGCAGAATTCCTTCATTAATTTATTATTATTAATTTATAAAATGCCAATATTTCATAGAATTTATTTTAAGATTTCATTAGTTCAGATCAGAAACTCACATCAGGAAGTTAACCTTCTCTCTCTCTCGTCATACGTTTATAGACTCTGTGCGTGTTCTATCCATTTTCTAAAATGCAAATCTTTTTTTGCACATACAGATGTATTTGACTGGTCTTCCAGTAACCTGCAGCCAGTCTGCAGCGTTGCTCTCATGACAGCCAGCAGCACTGGTGATTTCCCTCCGTGTGCGTGTCTGTGAGCCTCCGTCTAAGAAGGTCAGGGCTGAGTAAGTTTCCCCTCAGCTTCACTGCTCTCCGCCTTCTTAACAGGTCCAACGCTGGTGGCTGCTCGTGTTATCGTTAGTGTGCGTGTGTGGGTGTGTATTTGGGTTGCAGGGCAGGAATTTGTTCATCGCGGTAAGTGGAGCAGAAGAAAGACGCCTTCATCAGCGGCTCTCCGTGAATCCTTCACTTGGTGGTTTGTGTGCAGGATGTGGTAACAGGGAGAGAAATGAACAGTGGCAGCTGGATTACAGGAAGCAGCACCTAATGTAGCACCTTGTTTCTACGCTCTTTTACTTTACAAAACCAGTCATTTGAAATTTTGTTTGTAGTTCTAGCCTTCATGCACAACATAAAGGGACATTATTGTGTAAAATTGATTTATCTAATTCTGCTTTAAATCATGTTACAATGTTATTCCTTCACCAAAAACATACTTGGATTCCTTACACCTAAATCAGGAGTGTCAAACTCATTTTCATTTTGGGTCATTTCAAAAATCTGAATGCTCTTAAAGGGCCAGTGGTTCCATGATCTATTGACAAACCCAATGAACTGTTAAAATATCAATAAATAGCTGTTTGTTTCAGCATTTAATGAGTGTTTGTTAAAATGAAAAAATATTAAACACCTTTCACACTGATCCGTCCATCCAGGATTTTGTGATTGTTTTTGAGGGTTTTTTGCCATCAAAATCACAAATTTTGTGGTACTAATTTAGAAATATTTGAAAGGAATTTGTGTCAGTTGTGCTAATGGATAATGTTAAATGTGACTTTTTTTTTTTTTTTAATCACAAACTACAACTTCACATCAAGTAAAGCTGAGGCAATAGCCACTTAAATCCAATGTTTTTGGCCTATTATGAGAATAATTTATAGTAAAATTTACAGTAAAATCTGGGGCTCTGTTGATTTTGTGTGAATTTTGCAGGCTTGTGAAAAACTGGAGGGACTAATTGATGTAATTTGGAGTGTGGAGGGCCACATAGAAAGCTCCTGCGGGCCAGATTTGGCCCCCGGGCCTTGAGTTGGACACATGTGGCCTAGATGAAACAAGCGCCACGTTCAAGGCGCAGTTTCTCCTCTTAGTTTGCAGTTCTCAAGTTACTGCATTACAGAGCAGCTCCATCAATCAGTCCCTTCAGACTAGCCAGCTGTAATTAGCAGACACCTGGTGGAACTTCATATGTGCTGAGCTCATTATACAATGTACTTCTCATTGAATGCTGGTAAAAATGTTACTAAAGGATTAATAGAGGAGCCATGTTGTGATGACTTCCTGAAGGCGTAGTTTCAGAAAGTTTTTAAAGAGACAATATTGTCAATATTTGACATATGTCATATCAAATTTTGTCATGTCATATTTGATATTTGACACCTGAAGGTAACATAATTACTTGATTGTGCCCTAAAATGATCCTATGTGGCTGGAAAACACATAATTATTTATCAGTTTTAAGTGTCATTTAATCTACAACCAAATGCATCTGTTCTCTAATCTTAACACTAGAACTGCCAAAATTCTAGAAGACCAGAAAAATCAGACCAGAGGAAGTAATTTTGACTCACAAGTTTCCAAAGCAAAAACAAACAAAAAAACACCACCATCCATTAGTGCTAATTTTTTTCGCTTGTCAAAAAAATTCGAAAAGCTTAGAAGTTTTAGGCTGGGAGAAAAAAAATTGATAGAATGAATGCTTTTGCAAGACAAAAGTCTTCAACACTCAGTCTAAGAGGCTGTAAATAAATAGCGTGAGAAGCGGTGAGTGAAAAGCTGCACACTGAGAGGAGATGTGGGTCAGGTGTAATCAGTCTCAATAGGTGATTTGGTTGCACACTCCGTGTTTGCCCTCAGGCTGCAGCATATATTTCATTACGTCTGCATCTGGGGGGACCCTGATTGACATAACTCATTGCTGTCAGCCTCGGGGAGATGAATAATCAGAATGCTGCAATGGGAGGAGTTCTGTCCAATGAAAACGGTAGCTTCTTTGATCAATAACGAGTGGGGTTATGATGTTGCAGGCAGCTCATGCTCAAATGCCCCTGATTAATTTGGACCAGTCTCAGTTTAACCAGATATGATCTGAGTCAAAAGAAGGGGTGGAAATTTTTCCACACTGAGATGAATCACCATGAAGAGATGGATGACTCTGCATTGACAAAAACAAACCAATAGTTTGCTGCCAACAAATAACTTAATCACACACTTGTTAATTGTAATAAGCAGCTCAAACAGAAGACGATTCAGAATTCATTAATTAGTCGCCATTCTGTCTCGTCTGCTTTATGTTTGCTTTAAAAGCCATAAATCAGCACAGCACTCTCTTATGTACCATTTGTTTCCAGTGAAAATTAAAATCTACATAGTCTGTGCAACATAAATCAAAATGATCCAATACAAATACAGTTTAAAATGACACCAAAACAAATATTTCCATAAGGATTAACAGAAGTATTTCTATTCACTCAATGCCAGAATGAGGAAATGAATGTCTTGTAGAAATGTAGTTACTTAAAAGTCAAAAGTTCACATATGTTTCCTTTGTATTTGATATAATTTCATTTTAAACTATATAACAGATTTACAGGTTTTGGATATATCATAATAACTTGCAGGATTTGCCTTGTTTACACACACTTTTCAACTTTGTCCACACATTTCCAACAAATCAGGGCTTTGTAGTGGCTACTAAAATGTTTACTTAGTTGCCACTTTGAAGCTAATTTATTCTTATTCTGTGACCCAACATGTAGCATTAGAGCTACTTGAGGAAAAGCTTTAATTTCCAGGCATTACTACAAAAAGGTTGTCTTTTTCTCATTTATTTTACTGCTTCTATTACTTTATTATTAATAAAACACAGCTACAACAAAGTGCTTTACAAATAAAATCAAAGAGCATTTGAAACATAAAAAAATTAAATACAAAATTAAAATAGCAATATGAAGCAAAAGTCTCAGGGTGTGTCAAAAGCCAAGTAATAAAAAAAGCAATGGGAGATTGTTCCATATTAGTCATTTAAAGTTTTAGGAATATTAAATCCCAATTATTTATGATTTTTTTTTCTGTAAGATGTTAAAAAATAACCATCTTCCTTCTTAAGCTGCCATCCAGCAAATAGAAATAATTGTAGTAACACTAATTGACTAGAAAAAGAGAATTTTTGTTTAATGCTAAAACGTTAATCCCTGTTTATACAGCGTGCAAATGAAATCATATGCTTAAAGTAATATCTTTCATACTAATTTAAAATGAGGATCAATTTCAACAGAAGCAGCAGCAACAGGAGTCACACAGTGAAGTACAGCCTCCTGTCAAGGCTAAACTCAATAAAACTCTGATTAGTCTGCTCGTTGCTGGAGGCCCATGTTTTATTCACTTCATGAATTAGGATTAGGTAAATATTTTAGTATTGATTACAAGCAAAGTTCTGATGTTAAATTTATGAGTATAAGCATCTTTAATGCACCACCATCTTTTGGCTTCCACACAGATTCCCACAAAAAAATCCTTTCAGATCCAAACATGTTCCTCGTTTTGCCTGCAGATGTTGAGCAGCCAAATGTGTTGGCCACACAGCGCACGTCAAGACAGACGGTAGCATTTAGCATTTCGTTTCCCTCTTCCCGTTCAAAGCATCTGGCTCAGACTTCCTTCTTGGCATCGCGCTCTTCTGCTTCATCAGCCTTTGTTTCCTCACATTCCTGGTGGCAGATTCAACATACCTGAGCTCGTCTTGACAAGTGAGCCGTCCCCACCGAATGTGCTGAGCAGACAAACGGCCAAACCTGCACCACTCTGCATTCTGACAGTTAAAAACAATAACCCAATATTCAGCAAAAAAAAAAAAAAAAAAAAAAAGAAACTTTATCAAGGCCATGGAAGGTGAGGTGACAGGAATATAAAATTACAAACATGGGTTTTACACTCTGCAAACTAAAACAAATTCAGCTCTGTGAAAAAATAAAATAAAATCTGATTTACTCAGAATAACAGGAATGAAAATCATCAATTATTGATTCAAAGTCTGAAGCACTGCTTATCTCTGAAACCTGATCAGAAATGCATTAAGGATTTTTAAACATGTTTGTTGCTGCGTCGTGCAAGCTTCTGCATCATTCATACAACATGAATATAGGTTTGTTTTCTGTCAATAGTATGAGTTAAGAAAACATGTTTGCTCCCTAAGTTGTGATTTTTTTTTAATGTGCCAACAAGGAGAACATTTAGACACCATCTCTTTTTAACGAGGAAGCCTGGTAAAGGTTTCCTCTCAGGTTGTTGCCACAACAAAATGCTCGAGACCATCATTTGCTACCACGACAACCTGGGCGAGACCAGAAAAATCCTGTCACAATATACATATTTTTTCCAATATCGATATGTCACAATACAAAACACAACTTCTCAAAATAAATTTAGAGAAGCTGTACAAAATGAAGACCTACAAATGTAAATGTTTGACCAACACTCTTATCAGAAGAGTTAAATATGGGCAACATCCTGGAAGAAAGTTCCCACATAAACCTTTCAATTTATCACATTAGCGCCTGCACACCAAGAGCCAAACATAGAAACAATTAGGCAGTGGAAAACGAGGCACTGAACTGATCAGAACTTGCTGCAACAGAGTCGCTTTGCGCTCGGTGCCGACATGTAGCACCATGTTCAGCCAAATGAAGGCTGAATTAATGTGATTGTGCAAAAACATCTCAACCCCAGCTGATTTCTCAGGCTAATTCAGGTCAGATTTTGACAGCGATAAATTGATGTTACTAAGAGATTATGTAACAGTAGTTATAAATAATGCAGAGGCACAGAGTTGTGTGACCAAAACAAAGAAAAACAGGTTTTTATTCATGTACCATCAAAGTATATACAACTTTTTTTTTAAATATTTAATTTTTGTTTTCAGCTTTTGCCAGATTCCTTCTGTTCCCACTTATTCTGTCTTTCAATTTGACTTATTCATATCTTTACATGACAAACTAAAGAATAAAATTCTTAAATTAAAAACAAACTTTGCTCATAAATAGAAATATGTTCTCAGTTAGTATAACATTTATTGTACTTTTCCCGTTTAAAACAGCAGAATCTTCATATTTCAGGAATGAAAACTGGTTGATTTTATTATTTCCTAATTTGTTAGTGATTTCCAGACTTTACCAGAAGTTAAACAATTTTTTTAGAAAATTAAGAAATATTATTTTACCACACATTAAAGAGGAAGGTAAGATAAAGTTTATGCTGATTTCATTCTAAACTGACATTTTAGTTTTTAGACGACACTATAGAGTATGAACATTCGAATTCCAATTTAACGTATTTTTGTCCAACCTCGACTTTTTTCCTTTCTTAATTATCCATATTGGGTTTTAATATCTGCGGTTTTATGATTTGTAATTATCATTGTGCTGCTGCTGTTCTTTAGGAGCCCACTTTCAAATTGTTAATAATAAATAGTCAAAAATGCTTAAAATGTCATCTCAAATGTCTCAGACAGTGAAATCCTGTTTACATGCACACTGTTTAATGAGGACCTTTCTCTGTTAAACAGAAGAATAGTGCTTCCTCTGATCTTCACATAAATAATTCATGATTGAGCATGACTGAAAGGCTGCTAAAGGCAATCATTCAACAACACAAGACAGCAAATCAGAGCTTTTCTGTCTCAAATATTAGAGTTGGAAAGACCTGGTATTTATTTTCCACATGATCTGTTGCACTGCAAAACAGCTGAAGCTGGTTTGACTTGAAAGTGAAATTTAAGTCAACAAGAAAATTGTTTCAGTTTTAACTTTAAAATTTAAGATCATGAAGTTGATTTAACAACATTGTTTCTTGAGTTCATTAATCTTTAACTCAATGCTGCAATTTAAACCAAATAATTATTTTATGACATGTAACTCACAATATCAAGTTAAAATAACTATTTTACTTTAGAATAATTTTAATTCTTGTTTCAAACCGGACAAACAAAATTTCTGATCTGATAATGAATTAGGCACAAAACACATTTAGTGTGAACAAAACGTTAAAATAAACATTTTCCTTTATAAAACACAAGAGTCATATCAATGCAACACACTTCCATCTTAGGATACAGAAACATGCCGCTAAGCACCCTGGGAAATAGTTCCCACTCCTGTCTATAGTTTATTCAACAACTGGAGGATTGACAAAATGAACAAAAATGTAACACAACTTACTGCTGTGAGTTTATCTTTCACAAACGCTCACATTTAGGTTCAAACCGTAAATCTCTCTAAATTTATCTGACTTAAAAATAAGAAGGTATTAGACACAACTAAATGTGGCTGAAGTGTTTTACAGTGAAGCATATTGCGTGTCTGCTAAGAAACAAACGATTACTTTGTGTAAACTGTAAACAAAGGCGCCGTAGACAGTGAGGTCAATGATAGTTCCTCCAACAGGAAGCGGCGTCCTGCATGGGGGTTTAAAGCAACAAATTATACAAACATGCTTTACTCCTCTCTGTGTGGCCTTCAGGTTTGAATTGTCCTATTTTGATTGTGTTATATTGTATTTTACTACTTTACAATCATATAGGTTGTTCAACTTTAACTCTCTCCTCTGTTTCCACTGGTAGCATAAGCCGCCATAAAGTAAACAAAATCATTTCGCTTTACCTCTGAAAATAATAATAATTTTAAAAAATGCTTCCAAGATCCAGAGCTGGTGAGGCGTTCAGGAGGTTTAATGAGATGTGACAATCTAATTACACCCTCAGCTGCAGCAGAAGTGCTTCATCACACGTCTTACCTGCCCTCCGCTGCAGACTAATCTCTCACTGCCGAGTCAGCAGAGCCAAATGACGAGGTTCCACGTGTGTTACTGTATTTCAGCTGATTCCACCTCAGAGAAATGCAAACATAAGGAGCTCCAATCTGCTAACATCACTCTTATCCACTCTGTCTAGATCAGGGCCATTTGTGGCAAACCTCCAGTACGGGTAATTACAATTTTAAAAAAAGCTAAATAGAAATTATTCGCTGTAACACAAATAATCACACTGTGATTTTCTCTTAAAGAGCCGGTGACTTTTACCCCAAAGCAAACTTTACCATACACAAATCTACTTTTTATTAATATCATAAACTTGGCTAAGTGCAGCAAAGAAAATCCTCATTGATTAAACTGTTTTTTGTTTTTGTTTTTACCAAGAAAATTAGCCAAATTATTTTCAATCAGGCAAATCTCCAGAACCCGTTTTAAATTTTGGATGTAGAATAATTTACACATCCTTTTCCAGCAACAAATTTGACTTATTTGTTTATAGTTTAAGTATTGCATGTTTAGTTCATTGTTGATTGTGTAACAAACTTTTTTTTTTGCCCTCAAGTCTTTTTGTCTTGATGATTTTGGCTCATTGAGTCGCTGTACAAACAAATTTAAGATTTATTTCAAGAGGTAATCAGAACATCCACAGGTACTCCTAGTTCATCAAATTAATCAGGAAGTGAGATGTGAGTTTTTAATCAACTATGCTCATTTTTTTTATTTACTGCTGCTTCATAAAACAAACTAATCCAGATTAAGACATAAATCAAGTCTTTTGTGATGCAGAAAGATACATAGAGGTTATTTCCTTGTTAAAATAATTGAATCGCAGCTTTATAACAAAAAAAAAACAATTTTTATTGGTGTTTCTTTATAAACATGAAGCAGCTTATTTGGTTTATGATTTATTTTTAAAGTATAAACTCATGTGTCAAGAAGGCAAGACTTGAAACACATAAATTGAACTAACTAAAGCAGGTCATTGTCCTGATGTTTGCTCAAAGGCCATTAGTTTGGATTAGTGTTGTCACTGAATCTATTTAATATAAATTTAAGAACAACAGATGGGACAAACTAAAGAAAACTGAAACATTTTCACCAGTTTTTCCTCTTTTTTTCAACTCTTTTCTTGTTGTCCTACTTTCATTCATCCTGCCCTCATTTAACTCGTCTCCTTAAATCTGTCCAACTTCTTCCACTCCTTTTTTTCATTTTAATATTATGGCCTCATTCCTTTCACTGCGTCTTTACTTGACTCTCCCCCCCGCTGGGATGAAAGTTTGTCACAGGAAGCAACTTTGCACCGCGTTACTGTGGAAACCGCCTCCCTAACTGTAACCAAAGTGACCTCCAATTTCTCAAATGTGACAACATATGCACACAAACAGCACAGCTCACGCAAACCGTGACACAGACAAAGCGAAACCCAACGCCGTCATGACGAATAAAATGCAAAAGCTGCACTAAAATAGTCTTTATTTTAATACACTCCCTGATCCTGCCCTTGCTCTGCCGTCACACACCACATCAAAGCAGCTCACTGCTGAGCAGTAAAAGTGGCGCAGTGGTTTGAATTTATTCCCTTCAGTCAGACGTTTATTCACTGCTTCCCTTCCCTAATGAGCGTCTTACAATAACCCTGTCACTTACTGCGGCAAATTACTGCTACCTAAATGAGAGTCTGATGGAACGTGCGCGTGTGCGTGTGTGTGTGAGTGTTTCCATCTCACACTCTCTTCATCATTTAAGACCACCTGTATGTGATTTAATGTCCCACATGGACTTCCTCCCAAAGTACACTTTTACCATTTTACAATGCAGTGAAAAGCAAAGGAGCGCAGAAGAGATGTGCTGATAAGAGAGCAGAGAGAAGAAGGAAAAAGACGGAGGGATGAGAGGGCGATAAAAAATAGAAATCGACAAAGAAGGAGGAGTGAAGCACCATTAATGGACACAGAGGCAGAAGGAAGACAAAAAGCAAACATTACCCTATAAATATCTAATAAATCTGTTCAACTTTATTACTTAATTGTATAAATTTACACTTGATCTAAAAAGTTGCTTATGATGGAGTTTCGTAGCGTTTTATGATAATTTCACCCAGCAAGTAAAGCTGCTCTAAGCTTAAGTCAACATAAAATTCAACGAGGTTGCCTGTCTTGTTGCTTAGACCTGCAATTTTCAGAAATCAAAATGCAGCAAAAGCCTGGAAACAGGATTTAGAACACAAACAAATTCAAATAATTACCATTATTAGTAATACGCTGCACATGAAACACTACCTCTCTTAGGAGACCATCACTGAATAATTCAAAAGTGCTAAATTTACAACAGCTTAAAATAATTAGAAATCCAAGGTATTTCAGGTACTCTTTCATTTTAAAATTAGTAGCAACAAAAAGGAAGTTGGGAATATGTAGGGGGGAAAAAAACAAAACACAATGGACAAACACCGGGTAAAAAACGTTACTAAGAATATCTCACCAAACCATTCATTAACCATGTGTGTGTGTGTGTTTTTGTGTTCACATGGCACCAACTCCTCCATATAATACCGTAATTCTATGTCATTTCGGGGAGCACCTCAAAGCTCTTGCACTAATGACCACTTTTACTCAAACTCACTCAGTGTGCAAAAAGACTCAACATGGGCCAGCTGGTGCATGCCATGCACGTTGCAAAGAGTCAGGATCTGCCTGTGTGAGTGTGCACATTTGTGCAAGCGTGTGAATAATTGTGGTGCAGCCAAAGGTCTCGCCAGCCATCTCTGACTCTCTTTTCTACACATGCCTTTAAATCAAGACTGATTTGTCTCTCTCCATGACAAATCAATATGAGGCTTTGAATCAGGCATGAAATAAAGGGTTGAAAGTGTAGCAACCACTCTGCTGCACATTATTCCAACTGCTTAAACTACTTACAATTAGGCAAACAAAATCATTTAAAACTCGCAGTCGGTGCAGATTACCTCTCCTCATCTTTGCAGTAGCTTTGCTGCATGTGTAGATGTCAGAGATTTAGTTTAACACCTGCCTTGACGGATGCAACCACATCTTAATTTTCTCGCTAGGTGTGACCAAAATAGGAAGAAATTATTCTCTTTCCTCTGTCCTTTACAAGCAGAACATAAATTCTCTTTTCATTTTTTTTTTTTTAATGAAAACTGACATTTTAGGAAAACCCTATTCCACCATGTTATCCTTATTTAGAGGATCTCGACGTTTCTCATTGAGAGCCGATGATCTTAAATTTAATATTGCTAGTGAGAGCTAAAACCGGCCACTGAAGTTTTTTGTTTTGCCATTTTCTCTCATCATCATCTGCATAATTCATTTTAAACAGTTGTAGTACGCCAACAACATACTAGCTAATGTTAAGATAAATGTGGGTCACTATGGCAACCACTGACAGTTTAACGGTCTATTGGCGGTTTCTGCGTCCTCTGTGTTTGCAAAGTAAGGGCACAAGAAATCATGTTGGATGACCTGCTAATGCAAAGCTTAGCTGGTTTAGATTAGCAGATTAGACATAAGGCCTAATCCAGCAACATTGGAAGGTTGCGACCAGGAGCAGGGTGGATATGAATGTTTGCGTGAGAAGAAAACGGGGCAAATGGGGGCAACACCGTGTTGGGTGCTCCATCAACTCTCTCTCTCGCTCTCCCTGTCGGTCAGAGGAACATTAGGTCGCCGCCTGAGGTCGGCCCTTTCCAGGTCAAGTCTTCAGAGTCAGAACGGTGAAGAAACTGAATGAGTGTGACACTGGCTCATTAGCGCTGCAGGGGAAACAGCCGCGTGGTTTTCTTTTGAAGCCTCAGGGGAGCTGGATGCTTGAATGAGGCAATCAAAGCCATCGGAGGAAACACGAAACCCTGATACATGGGTTTAACGTCTGAGCACATCTTAGACTTACAGCGGGTCTCACACTCATTAAGATGGAAATAAAAATGTTAGAGAAGCTTTTCAGATGACCATTTCATTACTACGGGCTCTAAAAGAGAACCAGCAATTACCTGATGAGAGATAAACACTTGAAGAAGTGATTGAATGAAAACCGAATGAAGAGGGCCACATGAACGTAAAAATGTATCGCAATACTTTATTGTGTTTATTGCGATAAGAATGAAACTAATAATTATTTTAAAAAGCATCTATAGCTTCTTTTCTGTCTTTTTTAACCAATAATGTGACTGAGACTTCGTCTTACTGAAGTCACAAAGAGATTAAAAAATTATATTCTTATCACTAATCTGGACACAGAGACTGAATAATCATATATTATTTATTTTTTATTTTTTATTGGTATTTATTGACGCTCTCATGGACAAAATAGTAGAAATGATAGTTCTACCAAAAACTCCAGTTTTGGGAGTTTTCAAACATAGTTAATGAAACATAGTTCATTAAAATAAATTGTTCAACAATCCAACACATCCATCTCTAAGTTTCAGACTTCCCTGATGTAACGCTTTCAATGTTTTGTAATCAAGATACAATATTGAGAATATTTTAAGTCTCAGATAATCTCTTATATACTCTGACTCCTTGTCACTTGATTCAGATTGTAAAGACATTACGTAGGCAGGACGCCAGTCCTAGTTTTCATGGTTCAGATGAAGGTTACAGCGTGGCATCCTAATTAATTCACCCTGCTTCTGCACAACCTTTATTACCACCGCTGGTAAAGATCCTTACAAACGCCATAAAATAGATCTGTGAACTTTTAACTAGTAATCTAATACTTCCTTTTTCCTCAGAGCAAAATATGTGACCAGTAGCAGCTGCCTATGTAAAGTAAACACTCATCAAAATGGAAAAGACTGGAAAAAATATCTAGCTGACATAAGAGAGATGCATTTTCATTTGTATTATTAAGAAAAAGGAAAGAAGAAAACATCTATTTGCCTAAACACAAATCGACATCCAAAGCATTAACTTAACAGCCAGGAACTGTAACCGTTTCCTGGCTGTTATATGAAGAAGTGAAAGACAACATATGAAGGAATACACACGTGTTTATATGTAACAGGATTTTAGTCTAACAATATTAAAGATATGAAGCTTGTCAAAATGTGTTTAGTTATTTCTTGAATTTCTTTTATTTATTATGTCTTGGTGTATTTTAAGTTTTCTGCTGCTCTTGACAGTTGGTGGTCACCATAGTAACAAGTTACTGGCAGCTCCTCCCCCTTTGTTCTGTTGCCGCCGGTAACTGTGGTATGTATTAAGATCAACTCTGCGTTTTCTTTACAAGTATTTTTATTTTAACACATATTTCAGATAAATGTACATGCATCATTTTATGAGTAACTTTTGCAATATGTTGTATATATTTTTAACACTTATTATTGATGCTGGGAATTTTAGCCATGTTTAATTTTACAACTGCTAACTGCTGCTAACTGTAGCTAACTGGTGCTAACTGCTGCTAACTGGTCCTAACTGCTGCTAACTGCTGCTAACTGATGCTAACTGGTGCTAACTGCTGCTAACTGCTGCTAACTGGTCCTAACTGCTGCTAACTGATGCTAACTGGTGCTAACTGATGCTAACTGCTGCTAACTGTAGCTAACTGGTGCTAACTGCTGCTAACTGGTCCTAACTGCTGCTAACTGCTGCTAACTGGTCCTAACTGCTGCTAACTGCAGCTAACTGATGCTAACTGGTGCTAACTGATGCTAACTGCTGCTAACTGATGCTAACTGGTGCTAACTGTTGCTAACTGCTGCTAACTGGTCCTAACTGCTGCTAGCTGGTCCTAACTGCTGCTAACTGCTGCTAACTGATGCTAACTGGTCCTAACTGGTGCTAACTGGTCCTAACTGCTGCTAACTGGTGCTAACTGCTCCTAACTGGTGCTAACTGCTGCCAACTGGTCCTTGGGAGCTGTTGCTTTCCAGTTTGTTTATGGTTATTTATTGTATTTTATTTAATATCACCAGAAGCTGATGTTAACCACCAACTTGATTTCCTCTTTTGTTAGAATAAGTTTCTGTTGTGAAGTCAACCCACTGGATCTGAGATGAACATAGAGATTATTAAGTATTAATTGTTCTTCTGTTCATGAGAGATTACGAGACTGAAAGTGTTAGAAAAAAAGTGTCACATATACCGATCCCTTTGTAAATCCAGAGCATCTAAACCACCAATGTCTTCAAAATGTTATGAGCCAAGGAGCTGTTTCTTTCTATCCAGTTCCCCACCAGTGTCAAATAAAGTCCTTTGTCATTCCCAACAGGATGAGATGTAATAAAGCAGAAACTTCATGAAATAACAATAAAAAACATAAAATAACATCTGAGCCAACACTTGGGAGGTTAAAATGATGAAAAGCATAAGGGTGTAAGGCTCTGCAGAGCAGCATAAGCACTACACGGGGCTGGGATTTTCACAGCCGTCTGTCTAAATATAGACCTACGTCTGGTTCTCACATGGAGTAATACAAGTAAAAATCGTAACACACTGTTGGATTCTTCATCTTGCTCTAATCATCCCTGTGCCTTTGTATTAACGTCCGTTTCATAAAACACTGAAAGCAACAACATTAAGTCTCATTGACTCTGCCTATTAAATCCACCTCTTTAGCCTAAAACTCAGTCTTCACTTCATTCCACTAACAGGTATCAAAGATAATCACAGCAGCTTATGTCAAGGTTGTCTGTTCTACGCTGTAAAGCTGTCACAGATACACTGGCAGGGTAACTCAGTAGGATCTAACAGAGCTAATACTCTCCAGCTCTGATCCCTTCAGGAGCCCGGGTGCAAAGTGCATGTGAGGCCCCAACCTCTTACTCAGGACACCTGCAGACTGTAAAAGCGCCAACAGCTATAGATACTGAAGGAATTTCATTTTTCACGCAAAAAAAACAGAAAACAAAATAGTGCAAAACTTTTAGCACAGTGTCCACATTATATTGATAGCTAGCTCTAGCTGCTTTTCTATTGACCATTTCAAAAATAAATTAGCTTTATGGAAACGTGCCAATTTTTTAAAAAAAACTCGTTTTTCAATTAAAGGTATTTTTGAAATTGGTTTATTTTACAAAGCTGCAATGGAGACACTTTTCAATAACCGGATGTTGCCAGTGGTGCAAGCCATAAAGAAGAACAGGAAGTAGTTGTAGGACAAGGGTGTGAAACTCATTTTTGTTTTGGGCCAAATAAAGATCATGAATCCTCCTAAAGGGCCAAATAAGTTGTGCCAGAATGTATTGATAAAACTTGTTCACCAACTGTTAAAATATCAATGAATTCTTAAAATTAAATAATGTTACTGAACGTCTATTCAGTGCCTCCAGGATTTCGTGATTTTTTTTGTGTGATTTTTTTGCAATAAAATTCAAACTGTTGGTGGTATTAATTTGGAAATACTTATGCTTATTTATGACGATATATGCGACTTTCTATTACTAGCCGCACAGATCATGGACTATAATCTGACATCAATTAAAGCTGAGGCAGCTGTTTAGTACAACTAAGAAAGATTTTGACAATTTTTGAGAAAAATATGCAATAAATTCCCAATTCTTAGTGCAAAAAGAGCGGGGATTTGCTGAGTTTGTGTGAATTTCCACAAAAATTCTCAAGAAACTGGAGGGACTGATTGATATAATTTGGCAGTAAACAGATAAAAACTGCATTGATTTCATTGATAACATAATATTTAAGCAAACTTAGTGTTTAGTCTAGAATCTAGAGGGCCACATAAGAAGCTATGGCGGGCTGGATTTGGCCTACAGGCCTCGAGTTTAACACTTGTGATTTTAATTGCATTTCTAATTTAACGGAAACACTGCAATTGGGATATTGTGTTTATTGATATTAGCAGAATATTGACAATCTCTTTACATTCATACTAATCTTTCAGATGCTTGCAATAGTCACACTAATACAGCCTTGATGTTTAGCATGCAGGGGCGTTTTATTATTTAAAGGGTTTGTGAGTTTACAAAACTTTAGCCAAAAGAAATGCATTCCCCCCCAGCAGGCGCAGATCAGAACAGACATTTTACCTTTGACACTTTCATCTGCTCTATTGAATCTCTCTGAAACACAGTGACATAATGCCTCCCTCACACCGTTAGTATGCCACCCGTAAATAAGCTGTAACCTTTAACTGTGACATTTTAGATGAAGCAGATGAGTAATCAGCTTGTACTGGGATTTTTAGAGATGGGAATTCACAGAAACACGAAGCTAAAACAACATCTTTCAGGTAAAAATAGTTGCACTGCGTTAAATAAATTAAACCTGATCTGACAAGAATTTAGTAGATCAGACAATGTATTAGTGGCTTCTTGTTTCCAAACATAATCTTGTACTTTGTTCTTCGTCATGTTTGCTGGGAAACATTGAAATGTGAAGACTTAGCTTCAACTGCAGAGCAATGCAGAGCAGCTGAGTGAAATCAGAGCAGCGTAGCTCTACATCACCTGTGTTTGAACGCAGCCCAACCATGCACACTCATGTCCAACAGGCCACCCACGATGCATGACAGGTAAAATCCAGAAAAGGAGCCGGTTTCTGCTCATTACCTTCACCTTTACACCCATATTTAAAATGAATGAGCATACAGAGTTTCCTCAAATACATTTATTTGAGGACATTTTTAATCGAAAAATTTACTTTTAGGAGTATTTTTACTACGTTGTTCTTTTTACTTTTAGTTGAGTCATTTTATTATGATGTATTTCTACTCTTAATTGAATAAAATCTCTGGATTTTCTACCCACTTAAGGAAAAACAAACATGTTTTAACCAAAACCTCACCAGACACAGACACACCTGCAGCTTTTCTTAACGTTTCATCAGTTTTTTTATTGAAAGAAACTGATTTGGAAACATTTTTAGTTTGCCTAGTTTTGTTACTTATGAATTTTTATCGTTTCGCTTCTTAAAATACCAACATTTCTACCTAAGCTTTATATTTTGGTCCACCTGATTATGTTATTTTTAAAGATGAAATGATTGATAATTTGATCAGTTACTCAGCACTTGAGTAAACCTTTACCAAATATTCTTTTACTCTTACTTGAGTAATTTCTTGGATGACTACTTTTTACTTTTACTTGAGTAAAAATATGTTGAAGTAGTTCTACTCTGACTTGCGTAACATTTTTGGGGACTCTGCCCAACTCTGGATATCGAGTGTAAAGTTTGACATTTTGGTATTATAGCAACCTTACAGCAATCACTGCATGTGTTGGTCCTGTCCGGATTTGTCCGTTTCGTGAGGCTGAACAATGATGACAGACACTTTCATGTTAACTGATCAGCTAAACCTAAGCTTTCATTTCACTTCACGTCATGTAAATGTGATGCAGAGACTCATAAATCATTATCCTTTTCACACACTCGCACTCTGCTGTAGCCTCTACAGAGGATCTTAAATGCATTGACTCATAAACCACAGAGTCCACCACATCAGACAAACAACTCATCCGCTCATTTGGAAAACAGATGGACTCTCAGAAAAGAAGGCTGGGAGGAAGGGAAGTAAAAATAGAGTCCGATAAGGAGGAAGAAGCAAACGTTGAACTGGAGCGCGGGGGAAAGGAGAGCGGGAGGCAGAGGTTATTGAGTAGCGATGTTGGCTTGTACCAAATCGATTTTAGGGGTAAAGATTGATGTTAAAGCATCGAACGGCTTGTGCTTTACTTTCTCTGCTTTCACCTACAGTTACTACGACACATGCTTATTGTGAAGATGCAAGAGAGGTTTATGGATCCGGCCTCTGCATCTTTCCATTCGCCAGATAAACACGGGCATTTTTCAGAGATTTTACTCGCAGACAATATGCATATTAAGCATCTACAACTAGAAAGCAAATATGTATTCACTAAAAGGTCTTCCAATCTGAAAACATTCAGCTTCTTGTCAGTTTGATAAACCACTCAGAGCTGCAATTGTGGTCACATTCTTTATTTCTGCCACAAAAAAGGAAAACAATGAGAGTCAGAGAATCAAATGGCGCCAAAATCGCCAATGTGACCAAATTAATCACATAGTATAAGTAGAAGTCTTACACACTGATATATTCTGTTTACTGTACTTAATACTTCAATATATTATCAGTTTAAATTGCTATTTTTTAAGTACTTTAACTGCAGTGTGACAATGGGTTAGTTAGCAAATTAAAGAGAAAATATTTTGCGCTACACAGTGACATTTACAGTGATTAAAAGGTCATAATTGTCAGATAATTATCTGTATTTCTTTATATGCCTAATTCCAAAGCATTTTTAGGTTTTCCATTTTGTTTTCTCTGATTTGCAGTCAGTCACAGAAATGTTTTACGGTTATAACACTCGCAAAACACGATTCGGATTCATTCCCTTCCTCTCCATTGCTAACCAGTCTGATCAATGAGTTTGTGTTAATTTGACCAGGACTTTTTAAACTCAGAGGCGAAGGAGTTTTGGCCACAATTCCCAAATTTTTACCATATTTTCATTTTTTAACTTTCCAATTAAGGATTCCTACATAATTTCTTTATTGTTATTTCTTAGCGATGCAAATTGACCGTACCATAAGAAAACTTAGCAGAGCTGAATTATCTAGTGAATCTCAAACAGGGAAGCTACATAGTAAGAAACTAAAAAAAAAATCCCTGGATTTCTCAAGATATGAGACAAAATTAAAACGACATGCACAGAAAACTATCAAGATAAGTTCATATTTTTGACTGATCAACTTTCAGCAGTCCAAAAACATCATGTTGGTTAATTTATCTTTCTTAAGTATGCAGTGCAAAAACACAATATCTTTCCAAGTATTTTCTTTGTCTAGTTTCTTACTACATATGAAATGAGAGTAAAAGACTTGCAAGTAACTTGTAGGAGGTTCCTTTAAGTCAATAATTCCTTAATTTTGATATTTCACAGTAGATAGTGAAATAATCTACTGAGATTAATTCACTTATAACAAAACATTTTTTCCATAAGTGAAATAATCTATCAGTGGAACTAGCACACTTTATTTTTATTGACTTAAAACAATCTTCTATTTCTTGCTAAAAAGGACGTTTTGCCTTATTTCACGTGTACTAAGATATTTGCTCTAGAAACGAGACACAAATCTTTGGTAATACTTGTGTTTGTGCAATGTGAGTGTGGGTGTGTGCTTGTTTGGGTGTGTGATGGACCGGCGACACCTGGGTGCACCTGCCTCTCGTCTGATAACAAGAGCAGAGCGGCGCCTGTACTCCCACGAGCCTGAGGGTTGAGAGGGCATAGCAAATAGAAAGATGGATCCCGATGCATTTTAAGAAGAAAAAGCGTTTCATCCAGTAAAAGTTGAAATACAGATCAGAGGAGCCAGCATCTGTATCAAACTCCTCAGCAACTCTTGTCCCGTGTGAAGATAGAAAGGAGAGAAGAGGAAAAAACTCAGCTTGTTTCCCTCTTTCTCTCACTTTCCTCCTCTTCTTCCTCCTCCTCCTCCCCCACTTTAGCTGCTGCATCAGACATCATGAAAGATTCACAGCTGTGCTTTTAAGGGCCAACCACGATCCGCTCTCCCTCAGACACACACACCTACACTCGTAGATCTGAGCCTGTCTGGAGAAAATAAAAAAATAAAGATACGCCACAAGGAATCTGACAGACATCAGAAGGAGAGGTGGAGAGCTAAAGTTACAGACCCTACACACAAGCGTGTGCAGGTTCTGCTCAGCAGTGTGTGCTGTGAGCACCTGGATAAGCATGTGATGCGTGACAGATGATGGACAGATTCAGTTTCCTCCCATGCATAAAGGCTCATGCATACCGGATTTTAACACGAACCTTTAAAAAGAAAACTCTAAATCACTCCATCTTCTCCAAATATTCTAGTTATTCGGTGTTGTAGCTCTGCATCTTCAGCAACTAAATATTTAATCATTGAAAATGTTGGTGCAGAGCATCCAACAAAAATTGTGTACAAGCAAATGGATGGAGGCTCTCTACCTAAAGGACATATATAATCATATTTAAGGGTAGAAACTTACATCTTAAAAGTTTGGAACATAAATAAATCATTCTTTTACGCTGGTGTTTAAAGTTGATAAGAAACTTTGGAAGTTATGAGTCGTGCCACCTAAAAGAGAACATTGCTGCATGCCTTGCAACTTTCTCTTTGTGCCCATTTTCTGTCATTAAAGGCCTCTAGTAATGAGAGAAACCTCCATAAAAAGAAAAAAAGGTGAAGAATGTGAGAATCTGTTGGCAGAAGAGTAAAAATGCTAGTCAGAACTGGAGCAGAATTAGCTATTTGTGTTTTGTGATATTAGGAATACAATAATGTGCTAATATAATGTTAAATGTTGTGATAATAATATGATTTATAATATAGACAAATAACTAGAGTGGTAACTGTCTGTTTCAGGGTTCATACAATTTATAGACCCGAGATTCTACAAATAAATGCATTGTTTGTATTGTCGTGAACATTTGTACTATATGGATTTTTATTAACTTTTTACATAAAAAAATGCTTTTTAATTATCATTATTGTTTTTCTCTTTTTGGGAGAAGCCCATTAATTTGTCTGTATTGCACTGTAATATATTGTGTTGATATTTTGCACTAGTCTTTATGGCTAACTCTGGCATATTATGTGATATACATTGTCCCTTTTGAAATAAACAAACAGAGAAAATAAAAAATGTTGTTTCATTCTCAAAAGCAAGATCATATTGAAAGCGTTCCTTCTTGGCAATATTTATTGTTTTACATAGAGATAACAATTATTAATATTCTATGTAGCTATAGTTGCAATTTTATTGAGTTTTTTTTTTTGTTTTGAATGCGAGTTTTTGTCATTCTCACTGTGAATTGATGTATTTTTCTACATCTTTGTAGAGCAGGGGTGCTCATAACGTCGATCGCGATCGACCGGTCGATCGCGGGAAGGTTCTGAGTTGATCTCGGCAGCAGGTGACAAACAGAAGGCCACCAGGACGCAGAGACCAGAACTCCCTC